>ML769586.1:0-126920 GCA_009733575.1 Gymnopus androsaceus JB14
CCTTAATCCAGAGTCAGCGCCGACAACCACTTACAACCACTAAGCCATATGGATTTTGTTACATTTACCTAACCATACATGTATATACCTATCCAAAAATGTTCCAAAACTTATACTAAGTTTATTTATCCATAAATGCACTTAAACAGCTAAGTACATAAGTCAATTATAATTTATTTTAAATATAACTTTTTCAATGAATACTGGCTACCCAGAAAAGTAACCGGAATTTTTACCGGCCAGCCCGACACAAAAAATTCCGGTTACTTTTCCGGGTAGCGAGTATATTCGAGTATTTGTCCCGAAATACTTGTATTCATGTATATTCGTTACTCGAGTGTTTATAACTGAAGATACTCGAGTATTTATCCGAGTATAAATAGTTGATTTTGTAAGTAAATATTCGTGACACGAATGATGAATATACTCGAGTACATATTCGTGCCCACCTCTAGTCCAGTTCTGTACAGAGGGGGACCTTGCTGTGGGATCACCCAGGTTCTGCTGACGTATCCGATTTGGTGACCAAGAATACCACTTTGCCATCAGGTGCATATAATGTGATGTTGTGATTTAATTATACTACATTGCCACTGTCACATTATAATTCATTTGTTGACATTGATATTAATTATAATTGTAGGTGTTTGTAAACAAATCCAATGCCATAGGTTGCCATCTCAGCCCCTAAAGTTTCTCTGTCAAGGTTGTACACCTCAATCGACCTTGCTCTGGCAACTTCAGGATTGCTAGTAGGTGCACCTAATCAAGGGGGTTCAAATTTTATAAAAAATGACTGGATGTCAATTTTTTTTTCTTGTGCCTGGTCAGTGGACTAACTAACTATGTAAGTACTCCCGCGCCCATATATGGTATATCATGATAAGATTTCATCATAGATGGCTCTTTATAGATGCTATTTGGACACTGTACCCTCAGTTTGAGCTTTGCTCTAAGTTCTTGAGTATATTTGACATTCATACCTAGGCTGTAGCACATCCCCATATTAATCCTTTCCAAAAAAAAATGATACTATCATTCATTGTAAGTACTACAAATCAAGTACACTATGGCTGTAGAGTATACAAGTAAGGCTATACTTCAAAACATGTGAGATCTACTCATTATGAAACTTCAAGACTGCCAGAAGTGGTCAAAATGGGTCAAAATAGGACAACTTTTGGGGTGTTAAAATTTAAAAAAAATTTCTGCTGGAGGGCTGGACTAACTAACCTAGGCCCGGTTGGGCGCTAAATTATTTGAACCCCCTTGCACCTAATCCAGGAGAAGCTTTGCAAGCTAGCATGAATGAACTATGAGATCAGCTTCTTGACACGAAACGTCCGCTTTTTGAACGTTACCGTGCGATGTTTGCCCTAAGAAATATTGGGTCTCCGGCGGCAGTTGATGCTCTTGCCGCAGGATTCTCCGATGACAGTGCCTCATTCAAGTGAGTCGACGACCAATGTAACTCTGATACATCGATACTCATCTGTCGTAGACATGAAATTGCCTTCATCTTTGGCCAACTTTCATCGCCACACTCAGTACCTTGTCTCCTCGAGGTGTTGAAGGATGGGAGTGAGTCTGATATTGAGCTGCGGATTTTCAGTACGCCAATGATTTAAATAAGACTGCAAGCTCGATTGCCATTGCTTAAAATTGTACACCTATACTACTTGTTGTAAGATTGTACACCTAATACCTAGCTCGTGGTCAATTATTCGACTATTCGACAGTAAATCTGGTCTTAAGGAAGTCTTTGTTGACAATATCCTTCTTCCAGTCTCGTTCCACTTCTTCTAGATCCCAATTTGCTGAAACAAACCTGGTAGAGTGTGAAATATTGCCTCTGACCGAGTCAATACCGAACTTACCTTCCAGAGAGCCAGTCAAATCTTCCACTTCCGTCTGTCAATTTCAAGGCTGTCGCGGCTGGGAGTTGGAGGGTATCAATCAGAATCGACTCCATTCCAGGCATCACTCCTAAGGCTCCTTCGGTTTTGATTGAACCAGGATGGAGACTGAAAGATTTAACCTCAGGATGTTCTGTATGATTTGAAGCATCAGATCCAAGGGACTAGCAATAGTAAGAATACGACTTGCCAATAGCAGCATATTCAATGAATCTGTTTACAGCAACCTTTGACACCGCGTAGGCACTCGCGAATGGTACATTGATCTGTGCCGCCATTGAAGTGACAGCGATGAAATACCCTTTACTCTTTGTGAGGTGTGGGAGGGCATAGCTTGGTAAACAATGTCATGCAAAATCATTGAGCGAATGGGGAAAAAACTCACTGTGCCACATTGTAAGTTCCTCGCAGGTTCACTTCCATAAGTTTCCACCAATCATTACGGATCTTGCTCAGAGAAACCTACATGAATAAAAATATTAGCCAGTGCGTATGTCTTGGTAGAATACTTACGCTTCGTCCAAGGACTACTCGCACCCGAATTTGCAACCACCACATCAAGTCGGCCATACTTTTCAACGACCTTCTTTATGACTTCCTCGATCGCTTTGGTGTCCACAGTGTCTGCAGCGAGAGCTAGCACATCGCATGACGTGCAGCTTTCAGAAAGAATACGATCCCTAGCCTCATCCAATGTCTTCTGTGACCTAGACACGATAACTAGCGTCGCTCCTGCAAGAGCATAGAAAGACGCGATGGAATAACCTATGCCTTTGGATGCTCCGACCACCACAACGATTTTCCCACGGAATGAGCAACCAGAAAAATATGGTTCTGGGGATATTGCCTCGTATACGCTGCAACGGCGAGACGGTCAGTTCACTAGGATTTGACTTCCCGAGGATACAAGTACTCACTCGTGTCAAGGAACGGTCACAGGAAGGTCTTTGATTTTGAATGACATTGTGCTTTGATTATTGGATGAGGATGATTGTGGCTATTGCAAAAGTCAACTGAGCTAATTAAGTAGATGAGGATTTCCGCATTTTTATACGGAAGATGCGTCGCAGCGTGTGTCAGCTTTAATGACCGAACTGAGTCAGCTTGTGCTCCTCAATGTTTTGTCACTTCCCGATGTATCGTGTTGGTATCGTGTATCGAAGTCCGAAAGTCTTAGCATGCCAGAAGGGACAAGGAGTAGTATAAATTGTAAACCAGAATATAAATGGGCAATGACAATGTTCAAGTCGGTACCAATGGCATTAGTACATCTTCCTGAAAGTCTTAGCATGCCACATCGTAAAAAGGTCCGTATTGATTGACCGGCTTGACTGGCTTGCCAGGTTGTCCACAAGTTGCCCACAGGTACGTTACTGTACGTACTACAAAATGTATAGTGTTTATATAGTTTTTTATGTATATATATAGTCTTTTACTGTACATAATGTACATGGTAACTGGGTTGCGAAGAAAAGTGAGATAACTTGCGGCTTGTCAATTGACCTGCTTGTTTGGGTTGAACAAGCCAAAACAAGCCGAAACAAGCCGGTCAATCAATACTTGGTTAGTTACGATGCAGAAGGGACAAGAAGGAGCAGTATAAATTATAAACCAGAATATAAACGGGCGATGACGATGTTCAAGTCGGTACCGACGGCATTTAGTATTTGCTACCAAGTACATCTTGTTTCAATTTCATAATGTGACTAGGAAGCTGCCGCAGGAGATACAGAAGGATAATGTCCAGGAGCTTAGCTATCATATTCAATAGCTTGAGAAGCACTGCGACCATCTGTAAGTATAGACTTTGTCTTAGCCCATCTTGGATTCCTGTATCAACTAGCTGGTGCCTCTGCGAGTGTGCCTTCAAGTTATAACCTTTAAATCAAGCGTCCTTTATTCTGAAATAGCTGTCTGCTGTTTTTCGCCACTCTGCATATATAGAGCAAGGTCGCTACCAGACATAGAAGCCAGTGCAAAGCAGCGCAATGAGAGGTTGCTACTAAACTTAAAGATCTCTTCTTGGTCCATGTTTGCACTTGGACCTTGCCCAGTCTTATGTAGGCATGAATTCGAAGCAGCGTCCCGAAGCCAAGTGAGGATACTCATGGCAGATGGCAACTTGCACCATGAATTGCTTTCATGATTCTTTCCCTCGTTTACACCTCCAATTGCTACTTTTGTGACATCGGCTACGTCCACTTTTCCACTTTCATCCGTCTATCTATGCAATTTATTTTGTCCGGAGCAACTAGCTTACTAGTAGTAGTAGTTGCACAGTAGGTAGTAAGTACCCGTTTAGCAACTGCCATTTTTATGGAAATCCATTGCCCCTCCCCCCGTGTACTAGTATCCATTGAATATCCACGAACATTAAGTTAGCAGCTTTCTCGGTTTCCAGCTTAAGAGGCTAAGATGTCGTAAAGGCAGAATTTTCAACGCTAACTGTCATGACTCCCACATGTGGACTTCTTAATAGTGTGTGACGCGTCCTTCAATTCAAATGCAACAGATCAAGGCCATTGGCTACGAGTCTGAGAAACTTTTCAAAAAAAAAAAAAGCAATCAACAAGGTAGTAATTGCGTCTATCCAAAAATGATGTATCGATGTTTCTGACCTTGTTTCGCTAGATGACATATTTTTGGCTACAACAGCTGGCTCCGAATCTACAAACACTGAATTAGGGTCGGGCTAATACCCAGATTTCAATTAACATGTTATTAACATGCTATTAGCATGCTAATAACATTGACCTCTGAGAGCCATGTTAATGATGTTAATGAGTCGGTGAAGATTGGTGACCACACACCAGACTCCCTGGTAATCACCAGAGTCTGAAATTGGGTCATACTAGCTCATGTGATGCTCTATGATACTTTCCAGAGCAAAAGTAGTGTTTTACTGATATCTTGACTAATATTTGTCAGTGGCAGTGTTCACCGGAAGGTGTGAGGGATAACTCAAGAGTTGGGAATCAAGGCTCTAAAGTTTCCTTGATGTTTTATTACTAAAGAAGACCATCACAGATACTCTTTGACTAGTTCTATATTGGGTTGAATGTTGTTTGGCAAAAAAGGAAAAATTGGTGCCTGGAATTAGCGCTGTAAGCGCCCATGTTAATAGCTGCTATTAACATGTGTTAAACAGGCCTTCAAAGGTCAATGTTAATAGCAATGTTATTAACATGGTCCCGACCAATTAGCCCGACCCTACACTGAATATGACTTGAGAGAGAACCAGGAAGAGAATGGTAACTTCTCCGGAGGTGATTGATTTGTTCCAGCGCTAATTGACTATTCTGAACTTTGCTTACGATTCATTTAGCTGGGTGACCTTGCCTTGAATAAAATGAAAGTCGATTTTATTAAGTGATTCATTCATCATTCAATGATGCCGGACAAAACCTCGAAGAACTCATGTAGAACTCAAGCCTGTGATGGGTATGGTCTGAACTCTTTCCATCGCTTGTCTGATTCACAATGAGATATATTCCAGGTGTCGGTATGGTGTATCTAAACTCTTTCCATCGCCTGCCCAATTCACAATGAGATATGTCCCAGATCCCGAAAGAGTGAGCTGATTTCAAGCCTCATTGTGTTGTGGTGACTGGTACTTTCAGTTAAATGTGAGCCCTCAAGGAACTTTCTATAACCTGCACTCATTCGTGGTAGGCAATACTGATGATTCCGGGGTGGGGAAGTCATGCTCCAAGTGTATCAATGCAGGGATGCAGTGTACATTCACCTGTAAAAGAAAGGTATTTTCTGCTCGATTCTTTGTGCAACATGCTCATTGTTCATTAGAAACGCAAGCCCAAAATTGCTATGTACCAGTCTACTGAAGACTTTGCTTCTGTGGCAAAGACATTGATAGCACAAGTTCTTTCCTCTCCAGACTCCATTTTCCCACCCCCAGATTCCACTACCGTCAGAGACATTATTATTTCCCTTGCGAAATATGCACAATCTATTGAAGAAATTTTGGCTCGTTCACAAACCTCCACGATAGGTGCCAGTTCTCATCCAGATTCATCGCGGCAGGTGTCTACTTCACCAATTCCAGATACCAATGATCTCCCAGGAGAATATTCAAGTGATGAATGCGACGACGTCAACAAGAGCTTCAAGCAGCTCTCTGTGGGACACTCAAGTAGCAGATACTTTGGCAGATCTAGCAATTTCAGGCAAAAATGGTTTTTTCAAGTTCAGGTGAATCAATGCTCACCAGTTGATTTCAGATTCATATACAAACCCTGTCCAAGTTGGATAAGAACCCGCTAGATTTGATGCATCTAAAGAGGCTGGAATATTGGGGCTTGGACATCGTAAGTCAGACAGCTTAGTTGTTGTTCAGTTGTTGTTCTGAAACTCCAGAACAACTAAATTATTCTTCAGTGGTGTTTGCAACCCTCAGATTTTACTGCATCCGCGCACTACACTTACCCACCAGCGATCTACTGTGGAAGCTGATACACAATCATTTCGACCATACTTTGATCCCTATCCTTCACCACTGTCACGAAGGGCTTGCATGTCCTTGATGGCAACTTTGGCGCAATTGTCTTGGCGGTCTGTTCCATTGGGCTAATCCCTTGCAGCTGCATCTGTCCTAAACAAGCCAAATCTGATTTTAACAGACATGAATGCACGGACAGCCTCACGTCAGATGTATGGATCTCTTACTCGCTCCTCTCAAGATACCTCAAATGTCTCCTCCCGTGGCTCCTCATTCCTCAAGATGGGGAATGACCTTGAACTTATAATCTTAAATGGCGTGCAGAGTATGGGACCTACTTCTGGCCAATGTACTTCTTTTCAACCACGCGGAAGCAGTGTCATTGACTATGCAATTGTCAATGCACAAATGCTAGAGCTTGTTAAAGGTTTTGCGATAGGAAAACATGAACTGACATGGTCAGACCATGCTCCGCTTGCCCTAAAACTTGCCTGGAACCAGCCAGCTGAAAGTGCCTCACTCCCAATCAACCCATGCAAGCGTAAGCAAGTACAAGTGCCTTTTCAATGGCCTATGGATACTCTGCTGGACCGAATGGTTGTGGATGTAGTCAATTCGCAAAAATGCACCTCAACTGATCCTATTATAAAGGTGTATGGTTCTTTCCCATCGGAATCCATTGTCTCTACTTCACAGTCACCTATATCTGTTTATATAGCTGGTGCTTGCCTAAATCCGGGTACAGACTCCGTAATGTGTGGTGCTGGAATTAGTGTATGGCACAGGTCCGCCGGGTTGTGCCGGGTTCCGGGTCGGGTCGGTTCTGGGTTTGGCAACCTATCAACCATCATCAAACCTAACAACTTTTCAAGCGCTTGAAGCGCTGCATTTACATGCAGAAAGAGTAATTTTATTAGTAAATTAGCCTACATCCTTCGACAGCCTTTGATAACCTTCAACATTATTTGTACAAGTTTATACCGCCACTGCAACTTTTTCTCTCCAGTCCCAATGAATCTTCTCAAACAAAAGACCAGCAACGATCATGGACGTGGGAAAAAAAACAAAAAAAACAGTCATTGTTTCTGATGAAGATAACAATAGTGACAAGAGTGAACGTGGAAACACTTAGCCCACCGAACCCGATGATGGTAACAACATTGTTGATACGACCGAGGCCAAAAAAGCTAAAAGGGAAGAGGCAATCAACAAGATAAGTCAGTACAAACTCACATACAATTTTTAAAAAACTTACCATTTAATAGAAAAAGACTTGGCAAGATGAAAAGCACTGATATACACATTTTTCAGGGCTGAGTCCAAGTTTGAGTTTGCCGAGGATGGATCTGTGGAGTACCTTGTGTGGAAGTGCACACACTGTGGGGAGACAAAGCGACAGGGGATGAAAACTAAGGATAAAGGTTCAACGGGTTAGTAGTTTCTTGAATCTGGCAAAGTAAAGACTTACCTTCGAACAGGAAATATGAGCTCGCATGTAAAAAAGTGCTGGGGAGATGAAGCTGTGACTGCTGTAAAGGATTTGACACTAGAAAAAGCCAGAGATGCTATCAAAAAAATTGGCAAAAAAAGTCAAACGAGACTTACCGCCGCCCTCAAGACCTTCAAAGGATGGTCCGAAACGTTCTCTACACAACCACCTGAAAAGGAAACTACCCGGTATGCTCCCACATCTCTTGTGATATCGTATATATCCTGAGTCAAGTTGCAGTGTTGTGACCACCCGATGGGTGGCAGAATCTGCATGACCATTTCGCATAGTTCGGGATCGATGTTACCGCTGGCTTCAGAAAGAGGGTCATCCAAAGCATTATGTGCCAAGTAAGGAAACTGTTGCGTGAGACGTAAAGAAGCTTTACATGCAATTAAACGCAGAAAACTTACCAGTCATTATAGACTGTCAACAGTGAACTGCCGATCGCCATTGACTGCTGGACCTCTCCTAATCATTGTGTGTGGATGAGTGTTGTCATTTCATGGCTATGAAAGTTGGACAATGGAAAAGAAGAGCTTACCACGACCATTCTCAACTTCATTGAGCTTCCATGCTCCCATTCTGCAGAGAACATGGTGGAGGCGCTTGCGAAGACACTGTGAGAGTATGGTATAGACAGAAAGGTCAGTTGAAACAATTAAAAATTGAATAATAGCTGATTTACTGAAGATTATCTCCATTATGTGCGACAATGCCTCTGTGAATATGGCCATGTTCAAGAAACTTGCTGAGATACTGCCGAACTTCCAAGGCAAAGATGCGCAGGTCTGCTGTTTCACCCATACCATAAACTTAGCCGCTAAAGGCATCCACCGTCCTTTCGAGCCAGTTAAACCAAAACCCGGCGGAAGCGAATCAAACCAAGATGATGTTGGACTTGATGAGCTGTATGCCAAATTGAAAGATATAGAGGAAAACAGTGATAAGGAAAAGGATGATTTGGAAGGGTTTGTCAATGTATTGCAGGAGATGACAGAAGAGGAACAAGAGCAGTGGGAAAAGGACGTGGAGCCTGTTAAATCCGCTCTATTCAAAGTAAGTCAGTCACACACACTCTCAACCCTGCATTCTGGCCAGCGGCTGCCATGTATGCTTTGTGCCACGTAGGCTTTGCTATGTCGCCGTTCTTATCTTACACTCTCACTCGTCGCCGAGACTTACCTCGTTCTCATCTTACGCTGTCCAGACTCGTAAGATTTCTTTCAAAATCATAAACTCAACCACCTTGCTCTTGCCTCGATGGCGAGAGCAAGTTGCCGATATGGAATTCAGAAACAGGATCCTTCCTCGCGATGTTGCTACATGCTGGAACTCAACTTATGATATGTTGGCTGCCTTTCTGGAGATGAGGGATCCAGTTACGAAGTTTTTGGATTGCTCGTCAAATGGCCTGGCTAAGTATTTGCTCGAGGATGAGGAATGGGATGCAATTGAAGGTTTGGTCTCTGCGCTCAAGGTTCCTTCCCTCTTCTGTTTACGGTTGGACTTGCTAACATGTTTTGCCCACAGATCCTCAAAGACGCCATGACTTTATTTTCTTCGAACGTGCCAATTGTTGCTGCAGTTATTCCTGCTATGGACGCTATTGATGAAACATTCACTACTGGTATTATCAACAAACAGATTCTTTCCAAACCGATTCGCCACGCTCTTACAATTGACAAGAAAACTCTGAACAAATATTACACGCTCACAGATGAATCACATATCTATCGAGTGGCAATGGGTAAGCTCTTTTATTTTCTGAGTTTCAAGATCCTGAATTAATTATCATGTAGTTCTTCATCCTTCTTTCAAGCTCAACTACTTTCGCAAGGCTGGTTGGATGGATTCATGGATTGACAAGGCTGTTTCCATGACTCAAGAGCACTGGGGTTGGTATAAGCCTGCTCAAACAAGTACCACCTCAACGATGGTGTGCCTTTTTGCCCGTTGTTCCCCTGCTTTATTAATGATTGTTATTCTAGGCATTGACGTCCAAATCCAGTCAAGCTTCTTCATCGAACTCCTTTGCATCATTAATGGCCAGACATACGCAGATGACTGGCAGCTCAGGGGATGGAGTGAGCAATGAGCTGGACCGTTATCTTGCAGACAGCTGTGTGCCAACTGAGGACCCTCTCCAGTGGTGGATCAATAACAGGAAGGTGTATCCCAACCTGGCAAAGCTGGCAATATTGGTTCACTTGATTCCTGGTGTGTATCTTCTCTGCTAATTATTTTGTATCATTCTCATATATTTCAGCTTCTTCCGTTGCCGTTGAACGGTCATTCTCACGTGGTTGCATCCTCATATCTCATATCCCATCTTCGAAACCATCTTTGCGCTGACACAATTCACACCCTCATGTGCTTTGGTAACTGGTTGCGGGAGGATTATATCTCAAACAATGAGCTGGTTATATTCTTACTTTCCAATGCTAATGATGACAACAACGAAGGTATTGATTTAGCTAATCTAGTTGATGATGACCTTGTATGATTGTACTGTATCTTGCTGTAGTAGGTTGTATCGTATATTGTAGCTACTTTTTTTGGACATAACACTTGTTTTACAGCTGCTAACCCATTTATGAAAACCGTACCTGACCCGACCCAGATGTAGCCATACCCGGACATCTGGGTCCGGGTCGGGTTGACATTTTGGGCACCCGACCCGACCCGAGCCATACACTAGCCGGAATTTACTTTGGTCAGAATAACAAGTTCCATCTTATCAACTTGTGTATTTCAACTCGTGCATGTCCCACTACATGGATTGTGAGTATTCTCATTGGAATTCTGAAGAGGTATAAACCATCAGATGACCCAAACAGCTATTGAACAATCTGCTTAGAGAGCTGTATGCTAAAATTTGTTACTCTGCTTATCATGAGGCGAGTGATTAAATGGGCAGACCTACGAAAGTTGATACCTCCATCACAAAATGGGTTCTGCAAAGATTATCGCACCAACAACAATGCATTTATTTTGCGATGTGCTATTGAAAAGGCAAAGGTAATGGGAAAAACTCTCTATGTTGCTACAGTTGACATTACAAATGCCTTCCCGTCTACAGACCGCGCCACTCTCTGGCTGAAGCTGAAAATGCTAGGAATGTCAGGAAAGCTCTTTGACTGGATTCGCATGATCTATGCACTTATGCAATACAAGGTCTGTCATCAAAATGAATTCTCTGATCCATTTGGTGCAGATATTGGAATTATGATTGGTGATACACTCTCACCCGAGTTCTGGATTCTGTATATGGCAGACTTTGAGATCCCACCAACAGCTGATGATATTGAGCTCATGGGTATGCTTATCTCACACTTGGAGCAAGTAGATGACCTACTTTTACTAGCTCTCTTACCTGAAGGTCTTCAATGCAAAATGGATATTTTTTATCAATGGTGCCAAGTCAACTTTCTAATTATAAATGCTATTAAGTCAGGAATCTCATACCATGGTCCTGCCCCTGCAATTATGCCTGTATTCCGGTTTGGCAATAGCCCAGTAGCTTTATTAATGGAATATGTCTATGTGGGAATGCACTTCCGTACCGGAAACTACAGAGTGTTCTCCTCTCTAATCAAACCACACATTGTGGAAAAGGCACAGAAGGCTCGCAAAACTGCCCATGCTGTTCTTCATGTTGAGTCTATGATTGGAACTCTCCCTGTACATGAAGGTAAAATACTGTATATGGGCTGTGTAGACCCGCACCTTATCTATGGATGTAGGGTTCTAAAGTGCAGTGCAGTTCGGTTTTTAGAGCCATTTTTGGAGAACCGGAAACTGCACCGGTGCTAAAAATACTCAATTTTGGCAAACCTTGCACTGCACTGCAGTTTTAAGTTGCACCAGTGCAAGTTCAGTGCAGTTATGCGGTTTGCACCGGTTCTGCAGCTAATCAGTGCAAACTGGTGCAGAACCGGTTCAAACTGCAGTTCCAGATAGCTTCAAAAATTAACAACTTGTATATTTACTACAAAAATGTATTAACGAGGTCATTCCAGTAAGTAAAGGTTGCTACTAATATTGATACTAGTATTCGGTAGCAAGATTCATTAGTACTTAGTGAGTATAAGTGACTGTAACCTGTAAGTAAGTATTGGTATTAATATATGCTCATCGGTACTTACTGTATACTACAACTAGTTAGTAAGTATTGGCATATGTTCATAAGTACTTACTGTATATTACTACTAGTTAGTAAGTAATCACTGTAAGTAAGTATTATAAGTTAACAGTAAGCATGGAAACTCAAGTGAAACACCTACTATAGTACTGTTAAGTACTGTAAGTAAACACTGTAAGTAAATATTCACCATACTACAAGTATATACACACCTACTTAGTATGGAAAATTACACCAGTGCACCACCGGTTTGCACCGGTTTTTATCAGTTATTTGAATTTCCAAATTCTAGAAAACCGAGAACTGCACTGCAGTGCAACCGCTGCACCGGTGCAATGTTTTTTTATCTGCACCGCAGTTCAGTGCAGTGCAGTTGGTGGTTTTTAAGCGGTTAATGAACCGCACTTTTAAACCCTATATGGATGTGAGGTCACACTTAAAACTAGCAGCCAACTCTTTGACCTGCTTTTTGATGTGCAAAAGGCATTTTTTCGCCATCTACTTGGTCTCTCTAAAACTTCCATCAAAGCAGCCATTTTCTTGGAAACCGGCATTATGCCTCTGCAATTTTGCTGGCTGATACTGGCTCTTTGCTCCCTTTCATACTTCTTAAAAAGACCTGCAGACACATATGTGAGAGCTGTGCTCAATGAAAGCATTTCCCTCCATACTCAAGGGAAGTGCTCCTGGTTTGGTGATTTAAAGATAAATATCACTAGAGTATGTCCTACCTCACACCGCCAATGATTATGCTTCAGTCAGACTGAAGCATTATGGGAAATAAATCATTTCAATACATAGAGAAATTGTACTTTTCAGGGTATTATAGAAAGTAAATATTTCTTAGCACTTGAGAAAGAAATAAATTCACATTGATTGAAGCTCGATCTTTCCATAAATGTCCAAAATGATATTTTTCGCACATATTCTGAAGCAATGAGCTTCAGCTGACCCAAAAACATAAATTACGGAAGTCGGCCAAAGTATTCCATTTCAGGACTGCTGAAACGGTAACCACTACCATTTCAGCAGTCCTGAAATGGAATACTTTGGCCGACTTCCGTAATTTATGTTTTTGAGTCAGCTGAAGTAGATTACTTCAGGTACTGTCCAAAAAAAGTCATTTCTTCCCTTTGCAGAAAGTCCGAACTTCAGCCAGTCTGGATTTATTTCCTTTGGAAGCTCTAGGAAATATTAATTTTCTATAATACCCTGAAAAAGGATGTTTCTGGTATCTATTGAATTAAATCATTTTGCACAATGCTTCAGTCAGACTGAAGCATAATCATTGGCAGTGTGCCTACTCCCTACCAGATGCAGACATTCTTCTCAGTGCAGGACCCGATTCGGACATGCTGGGTGACTTCACAAAAATAATTACTAATGAAGCACTCCGATGGGTTGAAAGTGAATTAGAAAGAGTTGACAAACGCTCCTACCTCCTAAAACTGCATCAAGAACCACATGAGAATGGCGGCTCGAAATATTGCACTATGTGGCTTCGCCAGTACTTAAAGGATATACAAAATGCACAACATCGCAAGGCTCTCACTCATCTACTCTCTGGTGACCATCCACTAGCTGTTGTTCACCTCACATGGACAGACAACCACAGAATACAAGTCCCACATGATGAGAGAGTCTGTCAGTTTTGCAAGCGAGCAGTTGAAACACCTGAGCATGCACTTCTGGAATGCACCCACCAACCACTGGTAGATCTTAGAAGCAACTTCCTCAGGGAATTTTACTGCTTACAACCAAGACCTGTTGTCCTCAATGATAACATGGATAAAAGATCTTACTTGGCTTACCTTGCTTCAAGCCAACCAAGCTTCTCTGTCCTTGCCAAGTGGGTATACGGCATGATCAAAGTATACAATGGCACTGTTATGTATGTTCCAGAGCAATATTGTTGATAATATCAAACAGTAAATAGGAATGAGACTTGTAAATAAGTAGTATACCTAAAGCATGTAATTAAGTAGGTGGCTCCCATAAACTGTCTGGATCTACAGCAGTGACACACTGTGTCTGTTGTGAGCTTGTCCTTACAGCTAGCAGGAGTCCCAGAGATAACAGTGCTTGCCACACCGAATGCTCTGGAACCGGCATTCAGCACTTGGACCATGCCATGTAATAGACCTTCCTTCCTTCCTTCCTGCACACGAACCTAACACTGGGATCATAGTGGTTCCGCCAAATTCGTCACGTTCGAATCCAATTTCATTGAAGCTTCTTCTTTATTTGAGTATCCTCAAGTTTTCTACTGTGTATGTCTTTGCCTTTGGTATCTGGAGGCAGTCTCACTGATGGAGCATTAGTTGATCTACATCTACCTTAAAAAGACAAATTTGTGGGATACAAGCTGGCCTTTGATTGGCTTGGTTTGCATCTAACTGTGGACAGAGGCATTCATCGCTTGAAAACCAGCAGTGCACAGACACTGGAGAGCGAGCTATGTATACGGGCTTTCTGGAATCTTCGACAGTTTTGATATCATTACAGGGGTTGACCCTGGGGCATCCTCCCGCGACAACATCTGAAGAGTGAGTATCTGCTGCGTACTTTTGTCCTTTATTTGCCTACCCAAATGCTAGGTTTGATTTAGATCATCCTGGTGGAAGTTGATGATGACTACTGGGAGAAAACAGAGCAACACGAAGAAATCATGCAACCTGCAGGGACAGTGTCTTTGTTATCCTTCTTCATGCACTACCACAAACTCATGGATAAGGCAAGATCACTCTCCCTCATCATAAGCCTAAGAAGGCTGAAATAAAGATATATTGTGATAGTGTTTTTGGGGGAAGCCAACGCTGCCACCACTCATCGCGGTGACCGTCGTAAGTGGAAAGCAGCCTGAGCAACAGGCGCTAACCAAACCAAACCTGTGCGTTGACTCCGGTACCCAAGGGGGGTCAAGGGAGGGAAGAATCAGCAAAGCTGAAAACCCCACACAGAGCAGAACTCCCAGAGCATTTATGCTCGCCAAGAGTGTAGCTGATTATGACCCCAGAAAAACCCGAACCCCCAACCAGAGCAATGAGAAGTGATCTATAAATCATGAAGAACATTAGGATAATAAAGGGCATGCAAAGCCCTGTCAGAGAGAGAGATGCAGATATCAAACCTAGAGGTGAGCTCCACCTAGATTAAATTAAAATGAGAAAAGAGCCATAGGCTCAGTTATATGTGATAGGTGAGCCAGAGGCCAACATCTCCCATTGCTGAGGGTGAACCAAACAAACCTGAACCCTCACCAAGAGCAATGATCTATAGGAAAATGAAAAATGATAGGGTGACCTGCAAAGCAGTGTCAAAGATGGGATGCAAACTGAGAAGTAAGCAGAGCCTAATGAAAACAAAAACAGACAAAAACTGTAGTTGCAGATGATGGGTGATAGATGATAGGTGATGGATGATAGGGTGACATGCAAAGCAATGTCAAAGGAGGATGGCAAACCAAAGGTAAGCAGAGCCTTGATGAAAGTGAGTATGAATGAAAATCATAAACACAAGTGATAGGTGATTGAACCATAAGTTCCTTATCAAGCTCATTGAGCTCAACGCGACCTGCAATGACAAGTTCCTTCATGAGGGAATAAACCCTGACATGGCCAGCATTCCCTCTGGACTTTGCTTGATTGCAATGGCAGGTGCAAGGAACTGAGCTTTATCATTGCTCACTGAATAAAGGAGATAAGAGTCTACTAGAGATGTAGACAAACCAAAAATAAATCAGATAGTGTAAAGAGAATAGATGATACTCAGAAAGAAGGGGCCAGTGTCCCTTTGAGCCAAATGAGGTATGTGTTACGAACATTCTTATCTTATCAGACACATGGTATTATTTCTTATCATTTTCCTTTATTTACTCTTGTATATCTACATAAGCACGCGCTTGTTTAGACGCGCGGCTGTACTAATTAGGTTCTGTTGATCAGAGTATGATTGTTTCCGATCATAACACATGCTAGCATGTCCATACTTGTATGATCGACCTATCATTACTTATTGTCATTTACTTGTTGTCTTTCATTGTTTCATGCATTGTTACCACACGGTCAGGGTACAGGGTATAGGGCTTAGGGTTTGTACTTTAGTATATAAGTAGTTATAGCTGTAGCTAAGTCCTCAGCTTCAATCTCGTCAATATCTCCTAGTCTTCAATACATTCTTCTTCTCTTTTCCTCATTGTTCTTGTCTTTGCCTAAGTCTGAAGTCGTGACACCTGGTACCTCGTGTTGTGAGGAACTAGTTGCTGACAGAAGATTGAAGCTGCTCTATTCCACTCATCACGGATCGTTGCTCATCATTGATACTGGTTGGCAGTACTCTTTGATATTGTTGTGATCTCTTGCTACTTGAGATTTCACGTTTTTGTATTCCACGCTACGCAATCATAATTCTCTCATTCCGCACACTACGCTCACCATTCTACCAACCTTTTGCCTTACAGATCTTTGCACTCAATTAGACTTATAGACACCTATAGTACAACACGAGTAACGTTGAGCCCGACTCGTAGTACTGGTAGTCAAAAGCTTTTGACTGATAACCAATCTTCGGAGAGGGGTCATAGCGCACGGAAAGTTGCTCCATTCCTAGTCGGAGAGCCGTGTTAAGTCAGCAAGACAAGTGCAAAGACTGTTTGTGAACACTCTTCACACGAACTTTACGCATTTGCATTATATTCATTTTATCACATTCCCATTCCTCCACTTTTCTATTTCCTTTTATTTTCCTTTTTTATCATTCTATATTCCCAGAGTTGTTGATCACATTCACCTCTCACCATTCTGGATCGCACAACATACCAAGCTCGTAACTCCATACCTCCTACCCCATCCGACCAAACCACGACTCCAACATCCACATCCACTATGTCTGAACCACAATCCAATGCTCCTGCTCCTACCGTACCAACAAATGAGACTCCCACCCCGGAACAACTCGCTGCATTCCTCATAAGGGAAGGATGGACCGTAACACGTCCAGGAGCAGAAACTACAACTTCCACCAGTGGAAAGTCTCTCTTAAAGGAACCTCCAATGTTTAAAGGAGATAAAGAGAGCTTCCGAGAATGGAAGCAAAAACTAATCACTTGGGTTAATGACCCAAAGAACACGATTCGATCAGACAATGAATGAATCAATGTCGCGATCTCCTATATGGAAGGAGAAAAAGTACGAGACTGGGTTGAAAACCAGTATCACGTCTTATACTCAGAAGATGAAGGAACATGGAATACGACTTGGGCATATTTCATGAAAAGGCTCGACAACAGGTATCTGGATACGGCAAGGCATGCTGATGCCAGAGAAAGGTTCAAAAGAATTCGTCAAGGAAAAGACGAAACCGCAGCAGCATTCTTTGAATGCTTTGAAGTACTAGTCAGTACTGCAGAGTATGGAGAGGATGATGCGCACGTCCTGCAAAAAATAATGCGTGCAGTCAATAAATCTATTATTGACAGTATCTATAGTGTGGGAGTATTACCAGACACTTTTAGTGAATGGAAGAAGAGATGTGTCGATCTTGACAATCTCTGGAGATGGAGGAACAACAAAACAAAACAATGGGGCTTCGGAATCAGTGGTACTCCACTCCGAAAACCACTTCCCAGGTGCAGGTACCTAAAGCAGCGCCACAAACACCACAACCCCATTGACAGGATGGCACTGGCGTCACCTATGGAGGAAGCGGTCAACCAATGGAGTTGGATCGAGGCAGAGCACAAGGCCCATTCAAGTGTTTTGGGTGTGGACAACCCGGACATATGAAGAGAGACTGCCCCAATAAACGAGAAACAATACGTCAAGCCTTTACAGCGTTGAACAAAGAAGATCAGGCAGAGCTCAGGAAGCTCTGGGGTTTTGTGAAATCTCAACAGTGAACACAGGTCCTGTTGAGTCTCAGTCAATTTCGGACATGGACAGCTCTATATATGTAGATAGTGGTATTTCATACACGATAAATACACATGAATCTACTCCCATTTTGCCATCTCCAAAAAAGACTGAAAACCCTGTAAGGTTTGCTCTGAATTCTTCAGAATGGCTGGTTAACTGCATTCGAACATCGAACGACTCTCGAGCAATCGGAGAATTACGGACCTGGGTCCCTAATAACCGACGACGAGAAATAACCGATCAAACGGTAACAGAAATAAGAAAATTGTCAGTGCCCAATGCAATTGAAGCAGTCAATAACTTCAAACGCAAACGTTTCGTAAGAGGCACAAAAGGCAAGGATCTTAAACTATCGGTCATAATCGAAGACATCACAAAAGGCAATCAAATAGAAGCAGACGCACTTCTAGACTGCGGAGCAACCGGATCATGTATCAATAAAGAATTTGTTGAGAAACATAACATTCCGATCCAAAAACTCCCAATCAAAATTGCCGTATATAATGCTGATGGTACTTTAAATGCAGGCGGATCAATCAAAGCAATGGCAGAAGTTCATCTAGTCATCGGAGACCATGTGGAAAGAATAGAGTTCGGAGTTACCAATCTTGGAAACACCGATATTTTCATTGGTCTTGATTGGCTTAGAGAACACAATCCTAGCATAGATTGGGCAAACTCTACTGTTACATTTGATCGATGTCCCACTCGATGTGGTTATATACCCTGGTGGCTAAATCCAGAAGAAAAAACCTCCCTCAATTGCCTAGAAGAAGGGGAGAGACTTTTCATATTCGACTGGGAAGGTTTTGTCAAAGATCACGGACATATACGCACAATGTCAGAATCCTCTACAGCAGATCAATACGTTAAAGAACATCCTGCCGTATTCAATAAACAAGGGTTTGACAAACTTCCTAAATAAAGACCATGGGACCATGCCATCGAACTCACACCTGGATCTAACCCTGTTGACTGTAAAGTCTATCCTCTGAACCTTGACAAACAAAAAGCGTTGGATGAATTCTTAGAAGAAAATTTGCAATCAGGATGTATTCATCCATCAAATTCTCCAATGGCTTCACCATTCTTCTTTGTTAAGAAAAAGGATGGTGCTTTACGACCAGTTCAGGATTATCGGAAACTCAACAATATGACGATTAAAAACCATTATCCACTCCCTTTAATTCAAGAACTAATTGATAAGCTTAAGGACGCTAAGGTTTTTACAAAGATGGACATTCGATGGGGATACAACAATATTCAAATCAAGGATGGTGATGAATGGAAAGCGGTGTTCAGAACTAATCGAGGGTTGTTCGAACCCATGGTTATGTTTTTTGGTCTTACAAACTCTCCCGCAACATTCCAAGCATTCATGAATCATATCCTGAAACGCCTCATTGACGAAGGACACATAATCGTATATATGGATGATATCCTCGTATTTACAGACACCATTGAGGAACATTGCCGTATCGTACATGAAGTCCTTAAAATCCTTGAAGAGAACGGTCTTTATCTAAAACCGGAAAAGTGTACATTTGAGTCACCTCACGTCAACTATCTTGGTATCATCATCAGAAACGGACAAGTAAAAATGGATCCAAAAAAGGTCGAAGCAGTTAAAGACTGGCCAGTCCCAAAGAAGAAACGCGACATACAATCCTTTTTAGGATTCTGCAACTTCTTTAGATGCTTCATTCGAGGATTCAGTCATGTTGCCAGACCACTTAGCAGACTCACTGGAAATGCAGAATGGTCATGGGGTCCTGAAGAGTTTCAAGCCTTCAAAATTCTAAAGACAAGAATCGCCGAAGACGTTACACTAGTGATTCCCTTAGACAATGGGAAATTCCGATTAGAAGCCAATTTGTCCGATTTTGCCAATGGTGCTGTACTATCCCAACAGGTTGATGGAAAATGGAAGCCTGTAGCCTTTAGGTCTCGGTCTCTCAATGATGTTGAACGAAATTACGAGATCTATGATAAAGAAATGATGGCTATTATGGATTCATTATCGGAATGGCGCCAGTATCTCATGGGCGCTCAAGAACCATTTGAAATATGGACCGATCATCAGAATCTCCAATACTTCCGTAAACCCCAGAAACTCAATCGACGACAAGCACGCTGGGTTACGGAATTATCCGAGTACAAATTCATTCTTCATCACAAACCGGGAACTTTGATGGGAAAGGCAGACGCTTTGTCAAGGATGACAAACCTTGAGACAGGGGTGAATGACAACAAAGACATCATTGTTCTAAAACCCGAGTTTTTCATCAATATAATCCGTGAAACAGAGAGTCCAGAAGACGCCATAATTGACAAAATCAAGAAATATGTCAATAACATGGACAAAGCGGTAGTCAAAGCTCTAAACGGAAAAGACAAATACTGGGTCAATGAACACGGCGGAATTGTTACATGGAAAAATCGCATCTACGTCCCAAAAAACCGAGAGTTACGAGGAGAAATCATACAAAAACACCACGATTCAATCCTCGGAGGACATCCAGGACAGTACAAAACGTGGGAGTTAGTTACTTGTGACTACTGGTGGCCAGGAATGGGAAACAACATCCGAATGTATATAAAAGGATGTGAGAAGTGCCAAGCTACAAAAATTCATTGGAATAAACCTGTTGGACATCTCAACCCTCATAACGTACCATCCGGACCCTGGGAATTCGTAGGAGTAGACCTGATCGGAAAATTACCAGAAGCAGGAGGATTTGATGCCATTGCTGTATTCACCGATCACTATACAGAGCGAATTAGGCTCCTTCCCACTCACATGTCACTAACATCAGAAGGCATGGCACAAATATATAGAGAAAAGATCTTCCCTATTCATGGACTCTTCCGAAAGATTGTACACAATTGAGGTCCACAATTCCACTCAGGTTTTATGAAAGAACTTTACAAACAACTCGGAATCAAAGCAAACTTTACAACGGCATATCATCCTCAGACTAATGGACAAACCGAAAGAACAAACCAAGAAACCAAACACTATCTTCATTTGTTCATCAATTACCACCAGTCAGATTGGCACGAATGGTTACCCACAGCCGAGTTTGCATACAACAATTGAGTACACTCCACTACAAAAGTTACTCCCTTCTTTGCCAACATGGGCCGTCATCCCTATAAAGGCACTGCACCAAAAGAAAAGTCCTCTAATCCCTCAGCCCAAGAGTTTGCCAATAGTATGAAAAAAGTACGAGACGAAGTAGGATCAGTGCTAAAGAAAGCGGCTGAAGACATGACTCACTATTATAACAAAAAACATAGCGAGTCAAGAGAATACAAAGTTGGAGACAAGGTGTGGCTCGAAGGAATAAACATTACAACAAGTCATCCAATGAAGAAATTGGATGACAAATGTTTTGGACCTTTTGAAGTACTAGAGAAAGTTGGTTGTAGTTCATACAAACTCAAAATTCCAAAAACATGGAGAAGCGTTCATAACGTTTTCAATGAAGTTCTCCTCACGCCATATCATCCTCCACAATTCCCAAACCAACCCCAAAATACCAATCCACCTCCTGTAGAGGTTGAAGGAGAAGAACCGGAGTACGAAGTTGAAGAAATAGTCGATTCAAAGGAAAATAAAAGAAGTAAGAAGGTGTCATACAAGGTCAAATGGAAAGGATATGGACCACATGAAATGACATGGGAACCAGTATCAAATCTCGACAAAGCAGAGGATGCTATTAAGGATTTCCATAATAAAAATCCTTCCAAACCACACTCAAAAGACATCCGAAAACTCGAAATACCCATGTCATTATTTCCCAAGCACCTTTTCCATCCCATTCCCGAATCATTAACGACACCCATTCCAACTTCCATACCAACTGAATCCATGACGGCAAAGCTTGCACGATGTGGAAATCGTGCCCTAAAGAGGGGGTAATGTTATGAACGTTCTTATCTTATCAGACACATGGTATTATTTCTTATCATTTTCCTTTATTTACTCTTGTATATCTACATAAGCGCGCGCTTGTTTAGACGCGCGGCTGTACTAATTAGGTTCTGTTGATCAGAGTATGATTGTTTCCGATCATAACACATGCTAGCATGTCCATACTTGTACGATCGACCTATCATTACTTATTGTCATTTACTTGTTGTCTTTCATTGTTTCATGCATTGTTACTGCACGGTCAGGGTACAGGGTATAGGGCTTAGGGTTTGTACTTTAGTATATAAGTAGTTATAGCTGTAGCTAAGTCCTCAGCTTCAATCTCGTCAATATCTCCTAGTCTTCAATACATTCTTCTTCTCTTTTCCTCATTGTTCTTGTCTTTGCCTAAGTCTGAAGTCGTGACACCTGGTACCTCGTGTTGTGAGGAACTAGTTGCTGACAGTATGATGATAATATTGAGAGTAATATCTGATACTGAGCTTGTTCTCCAGTGTGTGAGAGTACTAAAGCTAAGATAAACTAGTGTAGCCGTGAGTGGAGTAGTCCAAGTGCCTGTCCGTTGGCCAAAGTCGTCCTTTCCGAGTCATACCAGAAAATGCCACTCTGCAGAATTTTGGGCAGATTATGAAAGGAAGATGAAAAGGGGAAGGATAGGAGAACGTCCCAAAATTCTCGGCATGAAGAGGACAAGAATGCATGAAATGCAAGCTGCACGCGCGAGACCATGGCGGCAGCAAGCAAAGAAAGATGACAATGTGGACTGCCGGTCTGGTCTCCAAACAGACCGGCAGTCACACGCCTGTCATAGAGATCAGACTCCTCGTATCTTACCTGTCAGTGTCTTGCTTATCTTACACTTACGCTAGCCGAGCAAGCTCTCGTAGCTTCAGCTAGCAACATCACTGCGCCGTGCAAAAATCATCGTTTGTTGCAGTAATATGTCAATTTCATTGTGCTCGACTAATGAGTGCACTACAGTACTGCCTCACTGAGCGGAAACAAAACCAGCTGAAAGTAATGGAACAGGATTCTGCATTGCATGCCTGGTTAACTTCTGTGCCGAACCATCATGAGTGGTTGTAACTTCTATATCCATCTCTGAGTCATTCTTTGGCCATAGTACTTTGGGACCTGAATCAATCGAATGAGACGTATTTAATTCAGTCAGCGATGCTCTATACGACTTACTATTGGGTACAGATCGCCACACCAAGTACTATTTTGTGTGACTTCTAAAGGTTTATTTACAGGTTCAAGTTCATTTGCATAGGGCATACTCTGTACAACATGGTTCCAGTCCCCAGTAGATCTTTCGTTCACTAGAGATATGTGCATTGGCTGCGAGATCCACGATAAGGATTGTGCAAGTTCTTTGTCGGAGATCTCCTGGCCATCTAACTGATGTCGCGGTGCGCAGCTGGAGCTTTCATTTGGCGAAGAATATTTCACCGTTTCTAAATATCTTTTTTAGAATGCACTGGTCCAATCCACTACTGTTTTGCTGTCAATTCTCTGGAAATATAAACGTGGGATAGATCCTGGGCCTTGTGCAGATATTAGAACTGTAGCCTCCGATCTAGAAATTGCGCTTGATCTTCTCGCAGTGGCTGAAACCAAGTGGGCGCATACAGATCTTTAATATACGTTTCTTTAGCTGATTCGTTGGCTTTAGATCTCAAAGATTGGACGTATGAGGTAGTAACGAAGAAGGAAGAAGGAAGGTTTTTAACTCTGTGTTATAGGGACAAATGGAGTGCGTTCATCTTCGCCGAAGATCTTTTATCTGGCATACCAACGCAGCCCACTCCAACATCGAAAAGAGCGAGAGAGGATAATCTGGACAGTCACGATGAACAAAACTCGGAGCCAAATACAATGACTTTCTCAGTAGCCGAGCATCGATCTCCAGCAACAGGATTTCACCCAATCGACCTAGGTCAAGCTGTACACCTGGGGTGGAATTCCCCGGGCGCAAATTCAAGTATCGATACACAAGCGAAATTTGCGCAGCCTGAGGTTAACGCCTTCATACCACAAAGCGACGCAATCTACCAGGCATTCGAGGCCCAGCCTTTGTATGAAAACGACAGTATCATTGACTTAATCAATGGTCAAAACGAAGCTGCAATTCAAGCTGAGTTTTTGGTAGGCTCAGACGCCATCCAGGATGGAAGGTACTGTGTTTTGGACAAAGTTCTTGGTGTTTTACTAATTCCGTACCACAGTACGTTGACACAATACGATTGAGATAGTTTTATGCAAAGTGTAGACGAAACATTACTAGCTGTGGGGCTATGGGCTAAATTAGGGAACCAGGAGTCGACTACAGTTTTAATGTACTGGCATCATATCGATTCTGTAATAAGTAGCAAGAGCTCCGATGTATTCTTAAATTGTCAGCTAGGAATCGTTGGACGAGCAGTATCAAGAAGCCTATATTTCACGTACAAGAGTTCCACATAGTGGTATACAGCAAACTTTAGAACACATGCGTAGTGAAGGTACATATAACCTAGATAATAAAGTCATTTTTAATACATGGCACCATCCTCTTCGAAACTTCCTTTCTCGGTTGTCGGGCTACCACTGGCCACTCCCCCTGGCCGTAAGATCTGATTGACCCGAGGCGTACGAGGGACGATTTTGCTCAAGATCTACGTCTCTCATTTCGTGCGATTCAACATGAACGAACACCCTAGACTGAAGAGACGTAGGGGAAGTTTCGCACTAGGTACGCATGAAGACAATATTAGTTTAGCAATTCTCCACCTCAGGCGCAGAAATACTCACCCGTTTCAAGGCCCCTCCATCAAGGTCCCCGGTGGTGATAATATTGGATGGTAAAGTCGTGTCTCCAAACTGCGCCCGTGTCCTACTGTAGTTCCAAGCTCCGCGAGAATTCAAGCTGCTCATGACTGAGTTGGTATAGAGTTTTGCTAAAGGGAAGTTGAAGATGAGGTGGCTAGAAAAATCCCAAAGAGCTCGTTAAAAGCTTCTACAGGGTAGTCTGGGAAGATACTAACATTCCGGTCGGCTGTGAAGGCATTGTCAGTTAGCATTGTAGGATATGTATCGAAAGGATCATACATACGTCAGTCAAGAAAAAGACGATGTCGAGGGTCGCGCAACAGGCAGTTATGAGGCCCGTTTGAACCGTAACTGGAGTAAGTATGCATGTTAGCGATACCGATGGCCCACAGTGTTCGAAAACCTACGCCGGATGATACGATCCACCAACACGTCCGATGCTTGAAACCCTGTCTTATGCTTGTGCTGTCGAAAGATCATTACGATAATGTAAACGAAGTAAAGAGAATCACGTACACTGCAAATGCGAGTTAGCAAAGCAAGAACGAATGAGTACTAGAAGTATAATTCACAGGTGCCAAACAAGAACGCAAGTTATCGCAATATCTCCCAAACATTCTCCGACTAGCCACATAGATAACAGACCACTGTGAAATGACAGATATTGAGGTCAAGGGCGATAACAGCTGGATCGAAGGTGGAGCACCTTGAAATTTCGAAAGTCAACAAAATGCGGGGTCACACCGACTTCATATGTAGTGATAAGCCCACCAACTATGTATACATATATTAGCAAGGAGATCTTGCTAGAGCATAGTAGCAGAACGCACCCAGACCGGTTAAAGCAGCGAGAGAAACAATCGCAACCATCCACCAGTTAGAGGTCAGGACCTTGACTCTCCACACGAAAAATAGCTGCACGACTCCGGCAATCAGACACTATGGACAGGAAAGATCAGTTTTGATAGTGCACAATTCAAAGGACGAACCGTCATCGCGGGATCTACAAGCAGCAAGGGATGAATGTAAGAGGAAGGATTTAAAATGTTACGCGTACCAGTAGCGAACACTAGGAGATATGGTCAGTAATGAAAGAGCAGCAAAGAGGAATCATGGATGTACTTACCCCATGTCGCATTCCCAAGATAGCTCACGTCGTCTGCAACGAAGACTTCATCAGTGTGCTCCTTTGCGTACAAGAGGATTTTACGCACCAAAATGTACGATCAAAGAATTGTACAGGTAAGCTGCATCGAAGACAGTATTCACAGTGTCAGCCAGATAGAGGAAGACGACCTGAAATCCACATGACAGTTTACGACGACTGGTTGACCAGGGCGCGAAAAACTCGCTCACCAGTATCTTCATCCAGACACGATCCCTGCAAGAGGTTGATTAATCAAAGATACGTAAAACTGTGGACGAATATTCACTTTTTGAACGTGTTGAAGTACAGATAGACCTGGGTGGTCATGATCCCGTAGAGCACGAGATTGAATGAGAAACCAATGAACATCGGTCCATGTCTACAGTAAGAGGAACGGTTTGTGAAAAGGCGAACAAAATATGAAGAATCACATACGCGATCTCTGCTGGGCCCTTCGTCATGGTCGCTTATAGAATTGAAAGGAAAGCGGTCGAAAGGAAAGACGAGAGATTCCACAGGAGCTCGCACGAATTTAAGAGAACGTTATCGCTTGCAAGGACATAGACCTGGAAAATTCCGAGTGTAGAAGATGGTGGTTATTCGCAAAGCAGGGTTGTCAACGTCACGTCCACCCTGCGGGCATTTCGGACAAGATCGAGTTTATTTAGAGTTTCCAGATTCAGAGGTTCGAATCGCATCTTGTGACCTTAACTCCTTGAATGACTGACACATTAGTACATACATTACCGAGAGGAAACCCAGATTCAAGATAAGTAGAAGAGAAGTCTTCCCAATATAGTAAATCATGCCTGAACAGAGTTGCGCTTATTTCAGCGTTTCCCGACGCGTCAGACGCGACTTTGACGCGATTTCCTTCGTTCAGGGTTCTTCTCCACTAGCTTCAGACCGGGGGCGTAAACCCCTGACAATTGTCAATGACCCTGACGAACGCGGCCTTGTCGTCAGTTCCAAGTTGGTTCCAAGTTTGGACTGAGCTCCTTCACAATGCGTAGCCGAGCGAAACTTCAAGAATGTCGATTACTGTATTAAGTATTCCATTAGAACCGTATCCTGAAGCTCATCGATATTTTAAAGCGAGAATCTCCTTCAAATCCCTTGACTACCAGCTCAGGAGCCTTCATCCGAGTCCCGTAGGATCTCGAGATTAAATTAATTCATTGGCATGACATTAGATATCCCTTGAACCCACTTACCATTGGGCCTGTATAATTTGCCTGGAGATGAAAGTGGCAACCTGTCAGAGTCTATTGGTACCTAATCGACCGGTCATTCAAGAGTTTCGCTGAGTTTCGGAAGAGAAGAAACTCTCCGAAACTCAGCGAAACTTAGTGTACTGGATTCCCAGGTACAATTTACGGAATACAAATTAATACTCACCGGTTGGATTATTGAGCGAACACAAAATCCTATACCGCCCAAATACCGCCAAGCAACCTTTCCAAATCCATGCAAGCTACGGAAACGTCCACTCAGTATGAGTAACGAGCTACGGGGGTTCCTGATAAGCCCAGTCTTGTCAATGGCATGTTTACTAACTTTCTGTACCAAAGCCTCAGAGAGTCCGATCGACAAACAGAACCTCGCGAACCTTACGTGAGGCTGGCCACAAACAACAATCCTTGCCTTTTGACCAACTTTTGACCCTTGAACGTTAACCGCGAACCTCGAACGTCGCTGCCACGCAAAGGACACGCAAAGGGACCCATTGGCTTTACCCATATATGGCGCTTGCACCGCTGCGCGCTTGCAAAGCTTCCAACACTACCAAAGCCTATCTCCAACAGCCTGGCAGGCTCTCTGATATCGATCCTTGTAGGAAGATTCCATGGGCTTCAAGCCAGATAGATGCCAGGAAACTCTCGAGTGGCTGCAGCACTCTCGACGTTCCCCAAAGCCTTGAATCGGATCGTCATTTACAACGCGAGAAAGTGGATTACTCTGTTTTTGCCGCGTATATCAAAGATGATAATTGACCATATCAGCGATCTACTATGGAAGCTGATACACATCTATTTCGACCATACTGTGATCCCGATCCTTCACCGTCCCACCTTTGAAAGAGCTGTCACGAAGGGCTTGCATGTCCTAGATGACAATTTTGATGCAATTGTCTTGGCGGTTATCCTTCTTCACGCTCTACCACAAACTCATGGACATCGTCACCATACTCGACTAATAAGTGGCACTACTGCCTCACTCAGCGGAAACGGAACCAGCAGAAGGTAATGGAACAGGATTCTGCATTGCACGCCTGGTTAACTTCTGTCCTGCCAGTGAACCATCGTGAGTGTTTGTCACTTCTATATACATTTCTGAGTCATTCTTTGGCCTATAGTACTTTGGGACCCGAATCAATCGAATCGAGACGTATTTAATTCAGCCAGCGATGCTCTATACGACTTACTACTGGGTACAGATCGCCACAACAAGTACTATTGTGTGCGATCTCTGAAGGTTTATTTTCAGGTTCAAGTTCATTTGCATAGGGCATACTCTATACAACATGGTTCCTGTCCCTGGCAGATTTTTCGTTCACTCGATATGTGCATTGGCTGCGAGGTCCACGATAAGGATTGTGCAACATCAGGAAAACCGTACATAGAAAATATTGAATAATTTCGGCAAAGATACCGAAAACTGTCAAAATTGTCAGAATACCGAAGCTTTCTGTCATTTTCAAATTTTCAAAAATATCGCGGTCCCCTTGCCCGTTTGCAAAAATTTCAATATCTTTTTATGACTTTTTCCAATGTTAGCTGATATTATCATGTCTTTTCGAAATGTTTCTCAAAATATACTATTTTTTGACTATCATTTCTCAATATTTCTTCTACTAATTCACATATACAATATCTTTATGAAATATTTTCACTATATGTCACACAATCTTGATACAGGCATGGATAACTCGATAGAGATCATATTGAAAAGATGATATTTATACAGGTAGGCATGGTAAACAAGTGGTCATTACGAGTCTGAAGATGTGATATGGTAGCAAAACAGTAAGCAGTGGTAAATATGAGTTTTACGCATTACGAGCCCTCGGCTTCATGTAATGCGGTGAGTGAAGTCCGAAATTTTGAAAAAGCGCCAGAACCATCAATTTGGCTGGTCAAAATGATAGGGTTCGGTTTGCTCACCCAATTAAAAGTAACTAATTGGAACTTAGAAGACTTGGATTGGAATATGGAACATATGCAGAAGAGCAGGAGAGGACAGAGGACAGAGCAACAAAGACCAAACTGAATAGAGTAAAGAATTGATTAGGGTCGAGACTTGAAGTAACCAGTGAATGCATACATACCAAAGACAGACAGTGATGAAAGCTTGACTTGCGTGGCCTAGGATATGAATACATTTCAAAAAAATGAGTTCACTGACAAAGAGAAGGTGGCGGAAACGTACCAAATCTTTCATGACTTACGGCCTCATGCTAAGAAAAGAAAGAATTGTCGAGAGACATATTAGAGTTGCATTAAAGAGAATGAGCAGTTGATGCGCACCAGTATTCCCATTCATGATATCCAAGAGAACAAAAACAGATGTAGACTAGGCTGGTGTCATGCACAGTGAGGTGAGAAGGTGGTCGAGAGAGGGAGAGAGACAAAAAAGCGGCAAACAAAGAACACCGTTTTTTATGCAAATGATAAGAATCCGCCAAGGAGTCCGATGTCGGAACACTGTCTGTTATGTCAGGGACTCCGGGTTCAACGGATTGAGAACTTATTGATTTTTTTGTCCCTCTACGCAGCCTCTATTTAGTAAAATTTTAAAAATTAGCATTTCCACAATGCATGAGACAATTATTATGCATTGGCTTATGGTATTTCAAGACATTCCTCTCCTCGATACTTACTTTTAAGAATATTGATAGCCAAGGGACAGACCAATGACAAACATTGTATGGTCCTGAACAACATGCTGTCAAACCTACGTCGAATCTCATGACAAAATTCCTTCAAAATTCCTAAACATTTTGATAATTATATATGAAGCCCTCGGAATTTTTTGAACTTTTAGAATTAACGAGATTTATTAGATTAGTGCAAGCCTTTGTAGGTTTTCGGTCTTTTGAAAATCTTTGCCGAAATTATTCAATCTTTTCTATGTACGGTTTTCCTGATGAAGTCACTATGCCAGCGCCAAACAATAATGGGCGAAATAATTAGCGAAATCATTGTCGTGATTGGTTAACTTTTTCGGTATGACGGTCGAAAAAGACCACGTTTTTCATAGGAAAAACAAATTGGGAAAAAGATAAAATTTTGCTCGGGAATCTTATATGATTTCACCTGAAAAACATATCGCAATTGATTGTCTTTTTCGGTCGGAATTTCGCCGGTAATCTACTATCTTTCCCGTCTGAAAAAAATAAGGAAACATCTTATCTTTTTCACCCGTCATTCATTTTGTTTTTCGCTCGAGAAACTTAATACCCAGGTCCCAGGCAGGGACTGGGCAGGAACTGGGCGGTCAGTCATGTGACTCTATGAATCTCTTTGCTAATGCACATCCAGGATTTACAGTACAGTAGGTCTCGAATTTTTCACCTCATCTCATCCGCCCGGTAGCCCAATACTGTTATATCAGGTATGGGGGGATACAGTTGTATTGAAGATCCACTATCATATGGTAGCGCAATAAAAGTGCAATATTTCTGGTGGACTTTGCATCATAGTCCCATGTCATGCTATGTTTGATTGCCCGAGTACTAAGTAACTAATAGGTCATAAATCCGAAATTGACAATGCAGAATACTTAGATATTCATACTACTGACTGGCGGGTGAGTAGGAGCCCAACACTGCACTTCCTTCAAGGCTTGGTATGCATCATGGCACCGATCCTGCTCATCCCCCCTCCCTCCCCGCTCACTCTCAACTCTCCCCGCCTTCTCACCCATTATGAACACCATACTTACTTCAAAAAATTAGACACATTGAATGATATATACATAATAATGTCCATCATGTATATGAATAGTGCACTATACCCAACTGTAAGCCATGAAGTGTATGGCTATACTTGAAAAAAAAACATAAGTTGACTGGCAAGCATGGGTATGCATTAATATATCATATTTATTGATACTCGATGAAGGAAAATACTTTATAAAGGTCCGTCGTTTGAGGTTGTGCGGAAACACATTCCGTTGGTGCTAAACCGGCGCTTAGCCTGTACTCATTGCTCAAAATGTTGGGCTCAAGCGGTCAGATGAAGCACGATATGTGCCGGACCTATCGGAAATGCACCTAATACACTGTATAAGGTAGGTGCTCCATTTGTTGCTTGAGTATTCAATGGTGGACTAATGTTACATTTGTCAGTTTGTGTGCCGGCTACCCTTAAAACTCGACATGTACATGATGGACATTATTATGGATATATCTTTCAATGTGTCTAATTTTTTAAAGTAAGTATGGTGTTCATAATGGGTGAGAAGGCGGGAGAGTTGAGAGTGAGCGGGGAGGATGAGTGGGATCCACACCATGATGCATACCAAGCCTTGAAGCATGCAGTGTTGGGTTCCTGACTCACCTGCCAGTCAGTAGTATGAAAATCTAAGTATTCTGCATTGTCAATTTATGACCTACTCAGTTACTTAGTACTCGGGCAATCAAACATAGCATGACATGGGACTATGATGCAAAGTCCACCAGAAATATTGCACTTTTATTGCGCTACCATATGATACTGTACCATTTCAACCGTTAGTTCAGTGATGTGTGACGCAGCACCTCTGAACTCTCAGATTTTCGCATTGATGATGCGTGATGCATAGCATCAGCAAAACCTGTATTTTGCATTTTGATCCCCACAGGATTACTTAAAATTCCCAGCACTCCCAGAGCTCCCAGCGCTGGCCAGCGCTTGCCAGTGCTGTCAGAAATATAAAATCATATGTTATTTCCAAATAAGGTAATTTTGCAGCCTCTGGGAGCTTCTGGGAGCTCCCTCCTGCATCGGCCGGACCATCTGAGTGCTGGGATGCTGGAGCACTGGGAACTCTGGACAGTTCGCTCAAGCACTGCCCATGTCATACAGGTTTTGCTGATGAGGTCCTGAACTTGTAATGAAGGTGTGACACATTTAATATGAGCTCCGGAATGGGCCTGCGGCACCATGACCACACTGAACTGAACTCTGCGTCAGTGACGCATGACGCAGATGGCAGATTAAATCCGACCTGTGATGCTAAAAATCGCTGAACTAGCGGTCGAAATGGTACAGTAGTGGATCTTCAATACAACTGTATCCCCCCATACCTGATATAACAGTATTGGGCTACCGGATGAGATGAGGTGAAAAATTCGAGACCTACTGTACTGTAAATCCTGGATGTGCATTAGCGAAGAGATTCATAGAGTCACATGACTGACCGCCCAGTTCCTGCCCAGTTCCTGCCCGGGACCTGGGTATTTATGGAAAGCCGGAAGGCCTCGCTCGCTTTTGACAGTTCCGTTGATGGCAGCTGTCAAGGACCCAGGAAACTTCTGCTCACATAATATTTTTCTTTATTTTGCAGTTCAACTTTGGCAAGGTGAAAGAAAGAAAAAGCTAACTGTAAGTCTGGACTATGCATTTCAGGAGTCAAGACCAGGTAAATAAAGCAGTGGTATAAAGTTTGTTTCAGGACATATATGAGGTTTGCAAAGTAATGTAAGGATTTCATCCTTACCCTCACCTTTCCTGGTATCTGCCTGCTTTTTACTGTCCACTCTGCACACATACATACATATCGGAGCTTTGCATCAGCCTTAGGAGACCTTAGTATTGGACATGAGGCCAAAGCAAAGTTGAAAGCATAGGGCCAACATGTAACTAAGTTGCAAGTACTGAGTAAGCCTCGCCCGGGGATTCCTATCACCGGGCATTATACCCTTATTCCTTTTTGACTTATGACATTTCTAATTACTGCTACAAACTTGACCTCGCTCCATTAATACACATAGTGAGGGCTCAGAGCCCTTGAGCCCTCTGGGCTGGGTCTTATTGAGCCAGGCCTGGCTGGAGCTGTCTCTAGGGCTTATTTGGATTTTAAAAAGAAATGTCATACGAGTTTATATTTTTGACAGCACTGGCAAGTGCTGGCCAGTGCTGGGAATTTTATGTACTGCTGTTGAAATTAAAATGCAAAATACAGGTTTGCTGATGCACATCAGCCAAATCTGTATTTTTGCTGGAGAAAACCAATACATTTAGAGTGTCTCTAGAGAAGCCAGAGAAGTTTGACAGCTTGATTGACAGCTTTCAGAGCTCTGGAGCTCTCTGGAGACCTTAAGCAAAAATACAGGTTTTGTTTGGGTTTTGCTGATGAGTCCTTTTATCAGTCACTGCATTTTCTGTGCTTGTAGACCTGACAAGACTGACAGCAAGTGCTCCAGTACAATCTTAAATAAGCTAAAATGTGGTCCTGACTTCTGGGACCTGGGCATTTCACTTTGATGCATTTGAAAAAGTAAAATCATACAAATCTGGCTCCCTCCAAATTACAATATTGAACTGATATTGAATATGGTAGGGAGTGCTGGAGAGAATCAAAATGGCACAGTTAGGTCAATTCTAGTGTTATCTTACCACTCAGTTCTAGTGGAGTAACTACAGTTAGTGCTGCACAAACCTTGTGAACCCGGTTCGAACCTGAACCGCACCCAGGGTTCAGGTTCACTTTGCTGAAGGTTTGCAAACCAAACATTAGGTGCAGGTTCAGGATTGGAAATTTTTGGTAGGTTCGCACCTGCACCGAACCTCTGAACCTCAGGTGGCCTTAAACATTATTTTTCCTGCTTTTTGTAAGATAAACGGGGTCAAAGCGTAAAATCTTAACCTCCAAAGTTATATAAAGTGAGTTTTTAATCATGAATTAACCAATTAAGGTATTTATTACATATGGCAACTGTTACCTAAGCCTTGACTCATCACCACGCCTGCTCTTACTTGACTGTTACTTCAACTTACTTGCATGCATCAGCAAAACCTGTATGTTGCCAGAGCAGTCAGAGCATTGAATTGATGCTCTGGAGTGCTCTAGAGTGCTCTGACTGCTCTGGCCGCTCCGAAGCTATGGGAGCTAACGGAATTGATGGACAACTGTCAGAAAATGTTGATTAAGTGATCTAAAAGGAAGGGGTTGCCAACGGTTGCAACGCCTTCATATAACTGTCAATATATTCAGGAATCTGTATAAAAGGCAGCTCTGTTGAGCTCAAAGTTCAACATGGACTTGTATCTTTTTTCTTTCCAGCGCTGCAACTTAGTGCAATATTCTTCAAGTTTCCTCCCACTGTAAATTTTATATTTGTTCGATAAAGTTGATTATCAGCTACGTATCAGAAATGTTGAAGGGTTATAGAGGTGGAGGATGTTGGGGAGGGAGAAATTGGGAACTGGAAGCATTGGGAATTATTGGGGACTCGGCAGGCAATATTTATGTATGGCTGCACCCTGTTGTATGTACGAAATGATCAGAAAATGAATATATATTATTTGCTACTATTATTGCATGGTTACAATGTGAGAACTCTTGATTACTAAATGGGGCTCTGTAGCGCAAACAATTGTTGAATGATGGGGGTCTCCAGAGAGCTCCAGAGCACTCTGGAGCTACTACCCTTGCTCTGGCTGCTCCAGAAGTTCTGGGAGCTCTGGAGAGCTCCAGAGCACTCTGGAGTACATACAGGTTTTGCTGATGTGATTTTCAGCAAAAGAGATGGTGGTATGTTCTTGGAGTAGAATTCACAACATGTAACAAATATAAAACCAAATACCAGTGGTAATGGGCCTCATTGAACAGTTTTAAAAAATTCAGGTTTGAACCTGTTTGAACCTGCACCAAACCTTGAACCTAGGTTCAAGGTGCAAGAAATTTCGAACCGCACCTGAGGTTCAGATTCAAGGCTCGGAAAAATTTGCCCGAACCTGCACCGAACCGCACCATGGCAGCACTAACTACAATTGAACCCAGCATCCCTGCAAGAGGCATGCTAATAACTAACTACTCTGTGTCCCAGATTTCCAAGTTTATAAGCATACTGCTATGATATGACTTTTCTAGGGGCAGCATTAGTTATTGAACTACTGCCGGTGTAATGATAAATAAGTTATTCGGATGAGCGCCTGTTGCGCGCTTTTGATGCGGTGATTGAGGTCCTACTACCAAATATAGATCAATCACCGAGAATCAATTGGGAAAAAATGATTCCGATCATTCCGAGAGAGCGAGGCCTTCCGGCTTTCCATAGGTATTAAGTTTCCCGAGCGAAAAACAAAATGAATGACGGGTGAAAAAGATAAGGAAACATCTTATCTTTTTCAGACGGGAAAGATAGTAGATTACCGGCGAAATTCCGAACGAAAAAGACAATCAATTGCGATATGTTTTTCAGGTGAAATCATATAAGATTCCCAAGCGAAATTTTATCTTTTTCCCAATTTGTTTTTCCTTTGAGAAACATGGTCTTTTTTAACCGCGATTCATGCCGAAAAAGGTAACTAATCACGACAATGATTTCGCTAATTATTTCGCCCGTTATTGTTTGGCGCTGGCGTAGTGCCTGGCCATCTAACTGATGTCGCGGTGCGCAGCTGGAGCTTTCGTTTGGCGAAGAATATTTCGCCGTTTCTAAATATCTTTTTCAGAATGCGCTGGTCCAATACACCACTGTTTTGCTGTCAATTCTCTGGAAATATAAACGTGGGATAGATCCTGGGCCTTCTGCGGATATCAGAACTGTAGCTTCCGATCTAGAAATTGCGCTTGGAAATTGCGCTTGATCTTCTCGCAGTGGATGAAACCAAGTGAGCCCATAGATCAGCTGATTCGTTGGCTTTAGATTTCAAATGTTGCTTACCTTTCGAAGAAGGAAGAAGGAAGGTTTTTAACTCTGTGTTATAGGGACAAATGGAGTGCGTTCATCTTAGCCGAAGATCTTTTATGTGGCATACCAACGTAGCCCACTCCAACATCGAAAAGAGCGAGAGAGGATGATCTGGACAGTCACGATGGACAAAACCCGGAGCCAAATAATGACTTTCTCAGTAGCCGAGTATCGATCTCCAGTGACAGGATTTCAGCCCATCGACCTAGGTCAAGCTGTACACCTGGGGTGAAATTCCCCGGGCGCAAATTCAATTACCGATACACAAGCGAAATTTGCGCAGCCTGAGGTTAACGCCTTGATACCACAAAATAACGCAACCTACCAGGCGTTCGAGGCCCAGCCTTTGTATGAAAACGACAGTATCATTGACTTCAATGGTCAAAACGAAGCTGCAATCCAAGATGGGTTTTAGTAGGCTCAGACGCCATCCAGGATGCCGAGATGATCGACCGAGATGGAAGGTATTGTGTTTTGGACAAAATTCTTGGTGTTTTGCTAAATTACATACCACAGTATGTTGGCACAATACGATTGGGATAGTTTTATGCAAAGTGTAGACAAAATATTACTAGCTGTGGGGCTATGGGGCTAAATTAGGGAACCAGGAGTTGACCACAGTTTTACTGTAATTGTATTATATAGATTCTGTAATAAGTAGCAAGAGCTCCGATGTGTTCTCAAATTGTCAGTCAAGAATCGTTGGACGAACTATACCAAGAAGCCTATATTTCATAAGAGTTCCACATAGTGTTATACAGCCTGCTTCTTCCCTGTGCTTGGAATTCTGCTAGTAGGGCTGAGACGAATGCGCGTCATTCTCTTCGAAACTTCCATTCTCGGTTGTCGAGCTACTACTGGCCTCTCCCCCTGGCCGGAAGATCTGAGGCACACAATAGGGACGATTTCGTTCAAGATCTACGTCTCTCATTTCGTGTGATTCAACATGAACGAAAACCCTAGACTGAGGAGACGTAGGGGAAGTTTCGCACTAGTTACGCAATTGAAGGGGATATTAGTCCAGCGATTCTCCACCTTACGCGCAGAAATACTCACCCGTTTCAACGTCTCTCCATTAAAGTCCCCGGCGGTGATAATATTGGGTGGCGAAATGGTATCTCCAAACTGCACCCTTGGCACACTGTAGTTCCAAGCTCCGCGAGAATTCAAACTACTCATGACTGAGTTGGTGTAGAGTTTTGCTAAAGGGAAGTTGAAGATGAGGTGGCTAGAAAGAAATCCCAAAGGGCTCGTTAAAAGCTTCTACAGTGTAGTCTGGAAAGATACTAACGTCCCGGTCGGCTGTGAAGGTGGCATCGTCAATTAGCATTGTAGGATATGTATCCAAACGATCATACGTTTCATACGTACGTCAGTCAAGAAAAAGACAATGTCAAGGGTCGCGCAACAGGCAGTTATGAGACCCGTTTGAACCGTAACTGGAGTAAGTATGCATGTTAGCGATACCGATGGTGAACAGTGTCGGAGAACCTACGCCGGATGATGCGATCCACCAGCACGTCCGATGCTTCAAACCCTGTTTTATTTTTGTGCTATCGAAGGATCATTACGATGCTGTAAGTGAAGTATTGAAGGGAATTACGTACACTGCACATGCGAGTCAGCAATAACGAGTAAGTACTAGAAGGAAGTATAACTCACAGATGCCAAACAAGAACACAAGTTATCGCAATATCTCCCAAACATTCTCCGACTAGCCACATGATAACAGACCACTGTGAAGTGACAGATATTGAACAGTAGATGAGGTCAAGGGCGACAAGAACAGGATCGAAGGCGCAGCACCTTGAAATCTCGAAAGTCAACAAAATACGGGGTCACACCGACTTCATAGGTAGTGATAAGCCCACCAACTATGTATACATATATTAGCAAGGGGATCTTGCTAGACCATAGTAGCAGAACGCACCCAGACCGGTTAAAGCAGCGAGAGAAACAATCGCGACCATCCACCAGTTAGAGGTCAGGACTTTGACTCTCCACACGAAAAATAGCTGTACGACTCCGGAAATAAGACACTATGGACAGGAAAGATCGGTTTTAATAGTGCACAATTCAAAGGGACCAACCGTCATCGCGGGGTCTACAAGCGGCGAGGCATGAATGTAAGAGGCAGGGACCTGTAAGCTAGAAGAAAATGTTACACGTACCAGTAGCGAATACTGGGAAATATGGTCAGTAATGAAAGATCAACAAAGAAAATCATGGGTGTACTTACCCCATGTCGCAGTCCCAAGATAGCTCACGTCATCTGCAACGAAGACTTCATCAGTATGCTCCTTTGCGTACAAGAGGATTTTACGCGCCAAAATGTACGATCAGAGAATTGTACAGGTAAACTGCATCGAAGACAGTATTCACAGTGTCAGCCAGGAGGAGTAAGACGACCTGAAGCCACATGACAGTTTACGACGACTGGATCGGCCAGGGCGCGAAAACTCGCTCACCAGTATCTTCATCCAAAGACGATCCCTGCAAGAGGTTAATTAATCAAAGATACGCAAAGCTGTGGGCGAATATTCACTTTTTGAACGTGTTGAAGTACAGATAGACCTGGTTGGTCATAATTCCGTAGAGCACGAGATTGAATGAGAAACCGATGAACATCGGTCCATGTCTACAGTAAGAGGAACGGTTTGTGAAAAGGCGAACAAAATATGAAGAATCACGTACGCGATCTCTGCTGGGCCCTTCGTCATGGTCGCTTATAAAATTGGAAGGAAAGCGGTCGAAAGGAAAGACGAGAGATTCCACAGGAGCTCCAACGAATTTAAGAGAACGTTATCGGTGTATAATCGCTTGTAAGGACATAGACCTGGAGAATTCCGAATGAAGATGGTGGTTATTCGCTAAGCTGGTTGTTAACGTCACGTCCACCCTGCGGATATTTCGGAAACGATACAGGTCGAATTTGTGATCGAGTTTATTTAGAGTTTGCGTGATTGGATGACTATATTATTCCCGAGAGGAAACACAGATTCAAAATGGAAAAGACCCAATATAGTAATCATGCCTGGACAGAGTGGCGCTTATTTTGGCGTTTCCCGACGCGTCAGACGCGACTTCCTTCGTTCAAAGGTTCGTATCCACTAGCCCCAGACCGGGAGCATAAATCCCTGACAATTGACAATGACCCTGACGAACGCGGCCTTCGTCGTCAGTTCCAAGTTGGTTCCAAGTTTGGACTGAGCTCCTTCACAATGCGTAGCTGACAAGAAGGTTGATTACTGTATTAAGCATTCCATTGGAACCACTAGCACAGAAGCTTTCATCGGATCTCGAGATTAATTAATTCTTTGGTGTGAGTTAGATAATGTATCCCTTAAAGTCACTTACCATTGGGCCTACATATTGGGGCAAGACTTTGACTCTTCCGTTACATACGGAACCGAGAGGTGCTCTCTCCTTCAAAAATTTGAGTGTAATTTGCAGGAGATTAGCTTGGCCCTCTAAGAGGTCGGTGAAGAGTGAAAACCTAACGAGGTCCCTTACTTTCGTCAACCTCTTAGAGGGGACTGCTTTAGGCCTATCCGAGATGACGTCGCAACATGTCAGAGTCTATTGGTACCTAGTCGACTGGTTATTCGAGAGTTTCGCTGAGTTTCGGAAGAGAGTGCGAACAGGAGAACTCCGAACCGAGAAACTAGTACTGGATTCCTAGGTACAGTTTACGGAATACAAAATAATACTCACCAGTCGGATTAATCACAAAAAGTGCAATTGCCAGTACCGCCCAAGCAACCTTTCCAAATCCATGCGAGCTACATAAACGTCTAGTACTAGAGTGAGCTACAAAGATCCCCGATAAGCCCAGGCTTGTAATCTTGTCAATGGCATGTAACATTCTGCACCAAAGCCTTGAATCTGCTTGTCAGTTACAAAGTACGAAAGTGGATGAAGGCCCTTGTTTTCGCCGCGTATATCAGAGATGGAACCCTGATTAGTTTTGACCATACCTAGTATCAAGCTCTTTGTTCTGCTTCATCACATCGGATGGCAGAACCGCGCCTTTGTCTTTATAGCCTAGATGATGTAGTAGAATTTCAGAAGATCCTCTGTCGCATTTCAATCATCAGATGCAGCACTGCCGATGAATGGAGTGACGAGTAATCCCAGCGGAGGTTGAAGAACGGCCAAGCTTAGAGAACTCTCGCTTTGGGCCGCAAGGTTTGCGGCGTTTAACGAGACCGGCGCTTGTTGAGCGCTTTGAATTTTTGTCATTTCAGTCGTGGACTAATATTTACCTTTTCTTTTGCTCTCATTCTTCGACATTCCAGGGATATGCGAAGGGATGTGCGCATTCTTCTCGTCGGCGATGGTGAGCTCTGCCTAAAAAAGTCTTGGGCTCTGATTGAAAGTTCCAACAGAGGGCGTCGGGAAAAGTACCATAGTCACATCCCTCATTAAAGAAGCTTTCGTCCAGCACGTCAGGATCTCTCTGACCTAAGAACTCAGCTGAGATTAATCAAATTCTTGGTTACAGGTCCAACACATCGTTCCGGAAGTCACAATTCCACCAGAAGTTACCCCGGAGAATGTCACAACATATATAGTTGACTCGGGAGGTACAGTGCTCCCAATCTTCTTCCAACATCGCGCTGAGAACTCTCAAAAGCTGGGCCGCAGGACCGTGCACATCTAGAGTCGGAAATTCGGAAAGCTCATGTTATTTGTGTCGTGTATTCAATAGACAACCCCAATTCCTTCGACCGAATCCCTGCGTATTGGCTTCCTTATTTTCGGCAGCTTGGTGTAAATGTGCGTTACCTTTGCTGCTCCTACTGTTTCGTTTGCTTATTGTGCATTCCAGGTCCCGGTAATACTCGTTGGGAACAAGATTGATTTACGCGGAGGAGAAGTGACGAACGAGGCCCTGGAGGATGAAATAATACCTATCATGAACGAATTCAAAGTGCGTGGATCTCTAATAATCTACCAATCATCTATTTATACGCGTGTTTCTCAGGAAGTAGAAACTTGCGTGGAATGTTCAGCCAAGATGCCTTTGAATGTCTCCGAGGTATTTTATTTTGCACAGAAGGCCGTTTTACATCCTACTGCACCTCTATACGACTCTCGAGATCATGTCTGTCCCTTCTAGCTGGTGTGTGTGTCGCTCGTCACTCATTTAGAGGCAGGTCCTCAAACCAGCATGCGTAAGAGCATTGAAACGGATATTCAAATTATGTGACCTGAATAAAGACGGCATTCTTGACGCACACGAACTAAACGAATTTCAGGCATGTACACGATTCCACTGGTCCTGCTGTCCGTCCTGCTAACCGAGTCTTTTAGAGGAAATGTTTCGATGCGCCATTACAGCTGCAGGAACTTGAAGGTATTCGGGAGATGGTCAATCAGCATGCCGATGGTGGTGTTAGGGAAGGCGGCCTAACGGAGGCAGGGTTCCTATATCTACATACGATCTTTATTCAGCGTGGACGCTTAGAGACGACCTGGACAGTCTTACGAAAGTTTGGTTACGCTGAAGACTTGCGATTGACTGAAGCGTTTTTATCACCAAAGTATGTCCACTATAATCTATCCTTATCTTGTTTCTCAAGAGTCTTCTAGATTCGATGTGCCTCCGGATTGTTCTGTCGAGCTGAGCCCGCCGGGCTATCAGTTTTTCACAGATGTTTTCGAGACTTTTGACAAGGCATGGTCGCCTCGTCTCCGAGGGGTCCTTCTACTCATCCTTCATTCATCTAGGACCAAGATGGCGCTCTTAATCCTTCCGAACTCGAAGAAGTTTTTGGCACATCGCCTGGTAATCCTTGGGCTTCTCAGAAATTTCCAGACACTACCCTTTCCGATGACACTGGTTCGGTAACTCTACAAGGCTGGTTAGCACAATGGAGGTTCGTCTGCTGTCATTGACTTTCTCCTCGTCTAAATAACTTTGAATAGTATGACAACCCTTCTCGACCATAAAACCACTCTAGCTTATCTTGCGTATCTCGGCTACCCTGATGAACCTCGGACGAGTGCTCTTCAAGTAACACGAGCACGGAAGATTGATCGTCGGAAGGGTAAGGTGTCAAGAAACGTTTTCCTCTGTTATGTCTGTGGTGCTGCCGGCTCGGGAAAGACGTCTCTACTGCGGTCATTCCTGAAAAAACCATTCTCGGAGATATACGAGCCGACGTCGAAGATGATGAGTGCGGTTAATGCTGTTGACATTGAGGGGTCCGAAAAGTATCTCGTGGTAAGTAAAAACTTTTTCGCCAAATGTCTAGATTTTTTTCAGTCCTCTTTAGCTCCAGGAATTTGGGTCAAAATATGAACCGGAGACTTTACGGAACTCGAAGAAGACGGATATGGCGGATGTCATAGTCTACGTCCACGACTCTAGCGACACAAACTCGTTTTCCTATATCAGTAATCTACGGGTACCATTCGCTATTTTCTTTCTTTCCATTTTGGAAGATGCTTACTTTTCCAAAGCAGCAATACAGTCTTGATCATATACCAACTCTTTTCGTTGCCACCAAATCCGATTTGGATCTCGCCCAGCAGGTCCGTGTAGGCTCTTGCGCCTTGTTCTATATTCGCTGATATCTCTCTCAGAGACACGAAGTTCAACCCGATGTTTACTGTCGGCGTCTAGGGCTGCAAGTGCCTGTCTCAGTTAGCGTCAGAACTAACCAAACAGCCGATGTGTTCCATGCGATATGTAGTATTGCGATGAACCCGTAAGTCTGCTGTTACATGAACTGTTTCTAGAATTCATATTTTGCTTTACTAGCTTGACTGCAATACCGGGTGGTGCAGAACGAGCTTTATCGTCTTCGGCACGGTTGAAAATGTACTTTACACTCACAGCGTTACTCGGAGGGTGTACGGCTGGTTTATTCATGTTGTATCGGACTTTAACACGACCTGGAAGTACACCACTTCCAAACTGGGCGGCTGGTTGGGCTGGATGGCTTTTAGGTAATAGAAAGTAGCCTCGAGGATTATAGATACACACATAATATTACATTGTCAAGTCTGCAGAGAGAGGGGCCGACTCAATGAGGCTCAACGAGGCAAAGCGCAATGAGGTCATGTGAGGCGCTTAGATCCGAATCCATCTCTCATTCCTACAACGAGCATCTCCCATTTTCTAGCTTTTGCAAGTGTGATCTTCAATCTCGCCAGCTCGAGCTCAATAATCCATTAGTTTCAAGTGTCTGTTTTTTTACTGAGTCGTAGTCATGGATGAAGACATGGATTTCGATACTGGTTCTGCCCCGCAAGCTAATGCTTTCCAACAGTCGTATCCTGCTAATGGACTGGACCCGGAGAGAAAGCAGCTCGATTTGATTTTCGTCCAGGACTGTACAGGCGCGATTTTCCATTCCTTTGCCTTATTAGACCCTTTTTCTTATGCTTTAATCTATAGGCAGTCAAGGCAGCTACATTTCTTCTGCTACAAAGAATATCGAAAACATCTGCGGTCATATTTTTGAGTCTGGGAAGCTGCAAGCTGTTGAAGACCTTCGTGTAGGCCTAGTAGCCTTTCGAGATCATCCTCCCCAGGTATGAGCTATTTTTCTTCACTCTCCGGAATTCTAGCTAGCTAGACTCCTCCTGGATAGGATCACACGTATATTGTCAAGAACTTTGGATTCTCTTCTGATATTAGCAAGGTACAGAAGGATCTTTCTACTCTGTATGCTTCTGGAGGTGGAGATGGTCCAGAGGCGGTTACTGCTGCTCTCGTGGAGGCTTTGAATATGGATTGGAGAGAACATGCCAGCAAGATGGTTGTCCTCATTGCTGATGCCCCGCCTCATGGGATCGGTGAATACGGTGATGGTGCGTGATCTGATTGTTCTTTGGAATGCGCTTTTCCAATCTTTTTAACTTTAGGATTCGATGAGGGCTCGCCGGATGGTTATGACCCCTTGCAAGTCGCTCGTCAAATGGCCAGTCGAGGGATAACTCTGTTCTTCGTGGCCTGCGAACCTGCCTTGAGTGGATATCAAGTGAGCATCTCATCGCCCTTCATCGTACTGATCCTTAGTAGGCATTATTCTAGTACGCCACCGACTTTTACAAAGCGATCACTTCCATCACCTCTGGGCTCATGCTCCCGTTAACAACTGCGGATCTTCTCACCCATGCAATTGTCGGCAGTGTCTTGGAAAACTTGGACATGGAGCGGCTTGTCCGAGAGGTTGGTACAGCCGTAGCGCAACGTATTCTCGGCAACAACGAAAGTGTCGATGACGTCGCTAGAGAGCTACATGAACGGCTGTTGTTGCGGAACGAGAGTACGAAGAAGGTAGTGATTGAGAGCATTTATAAAGATTCTGACGAATCCCGGCATAATATTGCTGTCTTCACCGAGGCACCATCCTTAACAGAGGCTAGACCGCTTTTGAAAAGAGTACGTGTTCTTTGTTCTTTGCCACATTCTCGTTGAAACTGATTCTGGCTTTAGGTACAAGGTACTCGATTCACAGATAAATATCTTGCAGCACGAGCAGCTTTATCCCGAAGCAGTTACTCTTATACTTCGTCGTATACTCCAGCAACACCTCCTCGATCTCCTCCTTCCAAAGTGGCCTCATCTCCGACAAGCTCTGCTTTCTCATCGCCTGGTTCGCCTCCACGCAAAGTGGTTACCGATTTCGCGGCCTTTGGTGCCCCGAAAAACGCCAGTGTGTTTGGTACGGCAGTTGCTTCTTCTCCGTTCTCGCTTGCAGGAGGGAAAGCAGCGTTTGGAGGTATGAGAACTGGGGTTACTAGAACTGCTTTTGACGATGATGAGGAAGAGGAAGAGGACGATGGAAGACAACGTGTCGAGTTGAGAGAAGACTCCATCTCGTTGGATCAGGTATGTAGTCTTTGTGCTTTACCACCTTAGCAAGACGCTGATCTCTCCTCTCGACAGGCCAAGCGAATCGCAATGCAGAGTGCTTGGAGAAGCGCAAGGGTCTAATCTTTTGGCATCTACTGACAGGACAGCGCCGCATCTGCTACCTGCAACGTGCCCTGGTACTTTTCCCCGATGACTGTTCATGACATGTTTACGCTGATGACTCGTGGAACCTGAAGCAGGAATTAGGTTTATCTGTTGGAATGGAACGCAGGATATGTTCGTTTCATCCACGCATTATCGGAAGGTTGAGAACGACCTACCTATGTAAAAATTGCACCTCTAGCTCTTCTTTCATGTAGTACGTTAGAACACGTTGTAAACGAACGAAAATCTTCAAAATTAGTGTATATCAAACAAATCGATCTACTTATACACGTGAGATCATGAAGCTCTCCGTTTCTTTTTCGGTTTTCGAATGTCCCCGTCATCCTCTGAGACCTCCGCATCCTTCAGCTTGGCCTTTGCTTCTTCTCTTCCCGCTTCCGCCGTCTTCTTTCCTCTTTGTCTTCGTCTCCCGCTTTTGAAAGTGATAATGAAGCCTGTGAAGCCGCCGCTGCTCTTTTTGCCTCCTTCCTGAGCTTTTTCTCTAGTTTTTCCTTTGCTTTCATCTCCTTTGCCTCTTTTTTCCTCCGTTTCCGCTCGCGCCTTTGAGCTTTAGTCTCAGCTTCTTCTATATCCTCATCTAATACCTCCGCTTTCCGTTTCTTCTTCCCTTCCTTCTTTGCCTGCGCTTTAGTCTCAGCCTCTTCTATATCCTCATCTAATGCCTCCGCTTTCCGTTTCTTCTTCCTTTCCTTGGTCGATAAGCTCGTCGAAGGGATGGGAGCTACATCGGGGGTGTTTATTGGTTCCACGTTAGGTGCCAGGACAGCCCCTCGATAGAATTTTGAATATAAATTTCGTTTGGCTGCTTCACGTTTCGCCATAGCAAGAAGGCTCAAACGAGGTCCTGAATTGAGTTCAGGTGTGGATGATCCAGAAGTTGAAGCTGGAGTTATAGTAGCTGGCCGTCGATTTGACAAGATACCAGTTGTTGTACGATGTAGTACTGGGGCTACATTTTGAGTGGGTTCGTCCTGAAAAGAGCCAGTCAGTCAGCTACAAGTCACGGAAAATACTTGAAAGCCAGACGCACAGAGTCTGAAGCATCAGAGTCGTCTATTTTTACTGTTATAGCTTTAGATGCAGCAGAGAAAAGGCTAGATTTAATGTCAAGAAACTGTGTATCTTTGTAGAATATATAAACGTACTGGTCCCAGAACGGGAAAGCTTCATCGCGATCTTTTCCCAAACCAGCGAGGGTTTTCTTCTGGCTGACGGTTATTGGTTTAGATATTGCGCCTTTTCTTAGGCCATTTCCTTTGCCAGACCAACCCTGAGCGACCAGATAAGAGTGGCCGTCTAAAGGCATGATGAAAGAAGCAAGTCAAAGCGTGAATTGAATATGATTCGGGACAAATTCGGGAGCGGCCTCTCCCGACGACTCATGCTGAACTGTATATATTTTTGACTCCTACATGCTTCTCTCAGATCTTCCAAGCGACATTCTTATCCTGGTTCTTGATAATGTTTTGGTTTCCGACCTAAGTGCTCTTTCTAGAACCTCTACACTATTTTACAATCTTGTGAGTTGCGCAGTCCTTTGCTGCGGGGGTCTAACCAACTCCTACAGGTTAATAATTTTGGATGGCAGATACACGTCCGTTCAAATCCGCGTCCTTCCTTCAGCCTTTCAGCCTCTAGACAAGTCTGGCATCCCCGTACTCGACTGCGCTATGATACTCTTAGTGACAAGTCCTGGTCATCTTCTCGCTTCGTCGCACGCCCTCTTTCTCATCCTTGGTCCAGAAAGCAGCAGCCAACGCTTGCAATCAACGATTCACGACTGGTTGTTGCCGCTGGAAACACTATCTATTCCTATGCGTTTGGAACTCTAAACGCCTCAGGTTCACCTCCTCTGCAGTTTGAAGGCTCATTCCCGCTTCGGAACGAACGGAATAGTCAATGGGACATTACCGCTCTCGCATTCGTGCATGATAACGGACAAGGCAGGACGCTCATGTGCGGGTTCCGCAATGGAACTCTTGCTCGTGTACTTTTAGTTAACGGAGGCTCCTCCAACACCCTGACGGCAGTAATTGACATGGAAGTCAATCATCAGCCCCATGCACGAGATATAATCGAAAGCATCTCATCTTCCAACTCACTGTATCTTTCCCTTTCCTCACGAGGCAAGGCATACTTGTCAAACCTCCAATCACCACACACGTACACTTCTCATGTAGATCTTGCTACTCGAAGCTGGACTACATACATCTCCACCGAGGGAACCCCATACGCTGCATTCGGCTCTTCCTCCGCAACTTCTCCCTTATCCGTATACTCCATCCTCGAGGACAGCTTCTCTCATACCCCAACGGCCATCTTGGGAACAAAAAGCAGCTCAGCTTCCTTTTCTTCAGCCGTATATGGCATCTGTCGTGCTCCATGCTCTTCCCCCTGGGGTTCCTCTCCACAAATCCTTATATCTGGGTGGTACGACGGTCAAGTCCGCGTCCACGATCTCCGATCTTCTTCCCTGACCGAGTCTTACCCCAACTCTGGCTCAGACTCTGGCTCTCCGGCGCCTTTACGCCCGGTAATGAGCTTAAATGACCCTTGGTCCATTGAACCTGTCTACTCTGTCTCTTCTGGTGGCGGAGCCAGCAGTTACCTTGGAGCTGGTTCGGCACGGCATAGCGTGGTTTCATTCTGGGACGTTCGTTACCCGAAAGCAGGATGGAGCGTATATGCTCCAGGTAATGATAGGTCTCCGGTTTATAGTGTGTTGTTGGAGAGTTCCCGTGTGTTTGGGGCTACAGATAGTCGTCCGTTTGTTTATGATTTTGTGAGTGTATCCTTTGTGTATGAGAATGTTCACCGACTCACCCCCTCTTTCTCCTCAGGGACCTAATGTAACCAAGGATACATATCCACAGCTGTCGCCTTCACCAGGGCTGAGACCACGAAGGTCAAATGCGGGATACTATGTGACAAGATACAGCCACGGACATGGCTCACTCCTCAACGACCATTAAATTATCCTACATAGAACAATTTGCACTATGCAGAATGTCATATTTTTTTTCGTGAGGGCCAAAATGGAAAAATTACAAATACTAGATGAAGAGAGTACAGCAAATAATTGTATGTAATAATGCGACGAATTGTAACATGCAAAGGTAAGATGAGTTGAGAGAGAGAGAGCCAATAATGTAGGAACCAGATATCGAGACAAATGCCATAACAAGACAGATATAACAAAACAGTAAGAAAAAAAAAGTAGCAATATCAAGTCCCAGTGAGCACCCAATGAACACCAAAAAAAGGTACAGAAGAGATAAAACACGGCAGTTATACTGGAGATACGACCTGCGTTTGAGAATGTGAACGTGAAGCCCAATTAAAGAGTTGACGCATGTCGCCAGAGGGAGGAGCATCGGCCGGTTGTTTGGGCTCGACCAGCAGACTAACGAGAATGAACAGTAAGCAGTGTAGCCCACGAGAAACATTAATCAAGCTCACCTTCGTCGATATAAATCCTGCAAATCTCCCTTCTTCTGCGAGTCGTGGAGAACCTGAGCAAGAAACTCCTGAGCTTCGGGAATATCTTTAAGATTATACGGTACTTGGAATCGTTGCATATCTATATTACAACAATCATCAGCAAGAATATTACTTTTAAAGGGTAGGAAGCTACACACCTTGCACGATTCTTGCAAGCTTATGATACTTGTTAAAGTTGAGTAGTTTTTTATCGGAATTTATAGGAGAATTTCGATGTGACGGATTTCCCTCGCGGCAGAAAGTAACGTCGGTGAGATAGAGCCCTGCGAAGCATTCAGACAAGATCACAATAGACGGAGAAAAATGTTACCGAGGAAGGGTACGGCTGGCGGTGCAGTGTTGCGGAGTTTTGAGCGATATTCATGGTAGTTGCGGCCATGATCAGCTAATCTTCGCAGCGTTTCCAACTGTTGCTTGGTTTTTTGAGAAAGGCCCTGATTGAAAAGTGAGCCGTATTCAAAAAGAGAACGGGAATCACGAACCAGCCAAGTCTGATGTAGTCTAGATATCGTTGAAGAATCCAATGCAGCCAACAACGAGCGGAAAGTGCTATAGTTGTGAAGACTCACGCATCGCTGAAAATGACCAGTCATCTCAGTTCACCATCGCTTCAGCTAGCTGCGGAATCATGCACTCACATCTGCAACCTTGATGAAAAACTTGACGAGAGCTGTACGTTTCTTGATATCGCGTTCGTTAAGGATGCTTTCTGCGACCCAGCCCGTAATTGCAGTGCTTAGAGATGACACCTCCTTCACATTAACAGGAGGTTTAACGCCGTCCTTGTCCCGATTCCAATATCTCCTCTGGTGTGATCTGTGCATAAAGTCTCGACTCCATGATCGTCAACTGTCTGGCCAACTCGAGGGGATCAAAATCAGTTATCACGATGGTGGCAAAGTTCCGGTTTCTCAAGGCAGAAAGAAGAGTCTTGGTCATTAAAGGCCGAGGGATTTCTGACGGAGGTGCAGCCGAAGGAGGATTTAAAGACATGCCTGGATCCCGTGTACGATCGACCCTTTGGACTGAACCCAGTGTCCTTTTGCTCTTTCCGAGCGTAGATCATATCGAGAATACGTTCTGCAGGACCGGGGAACATGGTCATCAAACCATTTCGTGTGAAGGCCTCGAGTACTGGGAGCACAGAGTTATCCGGGGTTGGTCTCCAATAGACGTCTAGCCAGAGCTTGAGGAAATTCGATACACGTAACCGTACTGCGAGCCCTTTTCTCTGTTGCCATACAAGAATGTCTTCGTGAGATAGTCCAAGAGGCGGGACGAGATTGTACCGCGCGATTAGGGCTTCCGCGACCTCTAACGGGGTGCTGAATAGGCGGAAGGTCATGAAGAACACCGCGGAGAAGGCAGGATCAACGATACTGTCATGTGGGGTCAGCTTCTCGACTAGTACAGCCAACGAAGCGCCGACTAAAACACCGTCACTGTTATATGCAACGTCCTCGACCGCATAGTCATGAGAAAACATATGTCCCGTAGGACTAGTCACGGTATCGGGAATAGGTGCTGTAGGCTCAGATGGCGCAGGAGGCACGGACGGCAGGTCACCATAAATAATCTTGTCCTCCAAAGATAGAGGATGATTCCGTGTACTACCTTCCCATGTCGTTCCATCATCGTCCGTCCTTGCAAAGGAAGTGGGTGATGGGAGAGGAGGATCAATGTCCGCTCGAGATATGACAAGAGGAGCCAGTGGTGATTTGAAGTCATCTGGTACAGTGACGTCTGTTTCACCTGACGATGATTTGGACAAGCTTCCACTCCTACTACTCTCTGATCCCGAGGATGCCTCCAGATTGAGCGGCACCGCTGTGACGGTGTGTCGGTATCGTTACATCTTCCTGATCGACAATACTTTCCGCTCGTCTCCTATAGCTACCTATACTTGGTGATATAACCACTTGAGATGAGGAATAGGTCATTGTACGGAAAGCTTCGGCAGAACCTGCCTCGCCAAGGTTGGGTACATTGAGGATGAACGGTCTTTCGCCAAGTGAACGGTTCAAGCAGACTTTGACAGAGAAAACCAAGTCACCCCCAGCTTTGAGAGCGGCTGTAGCACACCGTAGCAGAGCCTTCTTTTCCTCCTCGTCCGACATCTCTCTATCGACAGTCTGAGGTACTGCCAACAAACGAACGGATTCTGCAAGCTCGCTGGTGACATTAAATAGCTGAGCCTTTGCAGTTTTCAAGCTCGCCAGCCGATGATTGGGTACGTCGGGATGTTGCAGTACTGCTTCAACAACAGAGAGGAGCTTGCAGGACATCTCCACAATTTCCCGAACAAGATCGTACATATGTCCCATACTCGATGCATGCGAGAACCGTGAGTGTGAGTGGGCATGTCCAACAAATGCAGCTACGGCAGACAAGTAATGATCATGCGTCGTTCGGAGCGCTTGCGATACCTGCGCCATCGTGCACGGTCCAGTAGGAAATGGTGGCTGAGCAGGGGCCAGCACTGATCCCAGCGAAGAAGTGGTGGAAGTGGAAGCCGTGCTGCTGACGGAAATTCCGCCAGGTTTATGCCGATTCGGAGATGGCTGGTGTTGGGATGAAAAGGAGCGAGTTAGAGGGAGCGGAGGGACTGCTGGAGCAGCTTCTGTTCCTGGTTTTGCTCGACTGCGAAGATCACCCATGCTTTTCGCACGAGCAGCTCCTCCTGGGGTACCAGGTCGTCCCTTTACACGAGGCTTGGTAGGCGTCCGGCCTACTATTAGTGGTGCAGTCTGTATGATTGTCGTGTCGTTCGCATCATCGGCGTTCAGGTCTGCATCTTGCAAGACTCTGATATTGACTACAGGAGACGAGGAATCGCGTCTTGTCGGTAATTGCTACACCACACTGGAGCGCGATGACAAGAAACCGCCGAACAAGGGTGAGAACCTGCTGCGCCAGCCTCAGCATGGCTTCCACTTCGATTTCCCTACTATCTTCATCTAGCCCCTCATCCGAGCTTCGCTTCGATTGGGCCACAAGGGAGGCGAGTGTGGATAGAATAAGTCGCCGTTCATCAGCAAGGATTGGAAACTGTTGTAAGATGGGAGCTTCTCGGAGTAAAGTATCAGTGGCGGACAAAACTGACCGGACACATGATATAATACAGGCAGTAGATGGTTGAAAATGCGATACGCGATTTGCCCGTGCTGCGCTTTGTAAAAGCGATAGACCATGAAGTAAGGGTACCATGACCGGAGGTACATGGGATTCGACAGATTTGACTGAAGGTCGGCGAGCATGCAGCGAAGTCGAATACGGTTGGGAATAGGGATGCTAAAAAAAACATTCATAACAGAAACAAGTAATGAATGGAGTGAAATACATACAGCAATATCCTCTTCTGCCACAGCATCATCATCGTCTGTCTCTACCAGAGGGTTTACATCTGCATTGACATAGTTACTGGGAAACCAGCCCCGTTTTCCTTCTAGCTCGCCGTCCCACCAACCACTTGTGTCACGGTTCAGAACATGAATGACTTGACCAGCACGAAAGGAGAGACAAGTCGAAGCATTATGCTGAGGCTCATAGTCGTGCATGGCCAACACATATTCTGGCATGATGCCCATATCCGCATTGGCGCTGCTAGGACTAGCGGGTCTCGATGCAGAGGGAGAACTTGCGTCGGGAATGAGGGAGACCGAAGAAGCGTTCGTAGAAGAAGAAGCCGGTGGAGAAAGAACGGACAGCGATGAAGCGGATGAAGCGTTAGAAATGGAACGGGGACGGCTCAAATGAACCTGAGATACACCAAGAGAGCTCGCCGGAGAATTGGCATGGGAAATGTTGAAGGCAATAGACGATGGACCCGAAACGGAGGTGTCGATTTTGAGATGGGACGCGTACATAGTCGTAAATTGTTATTTATATTTGACTTGAAGATACTTAACAAAGTTAGTGGACATTAGAATCTGATGCGCGGAATAGCAAGTTACTTTGCAGAAGAAATTATATTGATTCTGGTATCCAACGAAGGGAGAAGTTCGTCCAATCCAGTGGGAGTATTATCGACCCTTGCGGATAGTTCAAGTAGAGTTTTTGGCGGGAGATTTGAGAGAATGGTTACCCACCTAATCGTAAATCGTCAATGGCGGAAAGAAGAAGAAATGCAGCAACGATGCTGGCGAGGAGGGCGGATAAAGGGAAAGAAAAGGAGAACCTGGACGCAAGGAGATTGTCGACCGACGAGCGGAAAGAAGACCTAAGCGCCGAAAACTTGAAATATGTTCAACTTACGTAAAATTCCCTCCGTCTCCCTATCGTTCAAATTGCCATTCTTGGCCAGTTTCACTCGCCACAGCTGGAGTGTGGGGACTTTGAAGAGCACCCTTCACAACTGCTTACCCTCCACATCAGCCCTAATCTGGACCAAAATCGACGCGCCTCAAGCTCACAAGATTATCCTAGTATCGCTGCTTACCGTATTTTCGTTTCTGCGTATATGTCGTTGCTTAGGGATTGTCGTGGGCGCAGGCGGGGACGCGTCTATTTAATATTCTGTCAAATCATATTCTACTTTAGCTTGTGGGGCACGTCCTTGTGAGATGTTTTTCTTTGGAACATTTCCTTCATCGGGAAACTGGGTCGACGTCAGCATCAGCTCACCTACAGTACGCTGCATGCATTCTTTTCACTCCCAGCGCATCTCCTTGGTTTGTGAGTGCTCTCATCTACTAGATATACATGGTATAACTAACCATGACGTGTGTCCAGTGTATTCGTTTTCATGCGGAACCATCCTCGATTACTATCACTATGGAAGTTCAGATGTATCATTAAGCAATTTACTGATAATATGGATAACAACATTTTGATCCTTCGCACTTGCTTGTTAGTGGGGCCCCACCGGCAGCCTGGACCTCTTTTTCAAAACGAGGTCCTCAAGAAGCTCTATGTATCACGCACCCGGAGTACCCAGCTGGCAACGCTACTCGACGTCGATGGGATTCTCCCACTCCAATAGGCGAGATACAACTTGAAACGTTTGTGGCTCTACCATGTTACGATCTACGATGTTGTATCTATCTTGCAAATAGAACACGGACAGTTGTTCAGTCAGTAATCATCTCGATATCACGTATCGAAAAATTTTGAAAGGGGAAAACAGATAACCTACCTGGCTCCTTTATGTCAAGCTGAAAGCAGATTGAACGGTGAAACTCGGGAAACAGCCTGGAAGTCGAACTGGCACTTCAATCGCTAGCCGGTCCAGGTAAGTATAGAAGTTGATTCTTGTAAAACATACTCAGTTTACTAACAACGTTCAGAATTTCTTGCGAGACCGACACTAAAAACCAAGTCCTACTTTCTGACAGCGTACAAAAATCCGTCAAATCCTCGTTCACCAACCGTTGCAATCGTCGTTGCCTCAACCTCGTCGTCATCTTTCAAAAGTGCAAGGAGATTCCGTACACCGAGTGCCCAGCTCGACGGATTCTCCAACTCCAGGTCAGAGACGTTACCGTACTCTACCATGTTATCCACGATCTGCAATATTAGGTAGTTGGTAAGTCATCGCATTTTTTCAGCATGAAAATAGAAGGGCAGCTTACAATTACACCCCCCTTCTTCACAAGACGCTTAGCCTCGGTGAAATATTTGACATTAGATTTTTTGTCAGCGTCGATGAAAATCAGGTCGAACGGAACCTCTGGATGCAAGCGGACCATTGAATCATACGCAGGACCAAGGATGACCTTGCACTTTTTCTCGAGACCTGCGTTAGCCAAGTTCTCTCTAGCAACCTGGAGCACGTTGATCACAACGATGATAATAACGATGAACCCATTCTTCAACGAACCTTGGCGTGCGTTTCGTTCACTTCTAGAGTGGTGAGCTCTCCATCATCCGGGATAGCTCTTCCCATACATATGGAAGAATATCTAGGTAAGGTAAGTATCAAGGTATCTTCGCGAATAATATGAACCCATCAACATACCCTCCAAGAGTTCCAATTTCAAGAATACGTTTAACACCTAGGGACTTGACAAGCAAGTTCAAAAACTTTCCATGCGCAGCGCTAACAGCAATCTCCGCAGGAACGCCTTGGGCAACGCAGTTCTTCACAGCAGCGTCAAGAACGTCGTCTTTAGGGATGAGGAAAGAGTTGTGATAGGCGTCGGATTTGGCCCAGTCGACGATCGAGGTGGGGGCATAGATTCGATTCTCAGAAGTCATGGTTGAAGTATGAGAAGAGGTGGAAGTTAATAAAGTTGCTGTAGGGAGGAAGGTGAGGGTGTAAGTAGTTCGAGTTTACCTTTCAAGCTGACCTGGTGGTTTTATAGTCCCGTATTGGTCAATGATGACTGTTAGATTCGTTACACGGTAGCAGACATCAGCGATTCGTGAGTCGATGTTGAAAAGAGTCATAGACAGTCCTCATTCGCAACTGAGAAGGTCCTCTGTACAAACTACTGTGGCACAATGGTAAGTATCAAGATAAGCTAGATTTCCAATAATCAGACAACTGACCTTTGCCCTCGATGTTCGTAACTGGAAAGGTCCTCCGAAACTGTTGCGCAATTAAATAAATACATCAGTGAATGTTCTAGATAACCCTGAACATACGTAGAGTCATCAAACTGACTGACGGTAGAGTATGAATATAATTCATATGCATATTATTGGTTAGCGATTTGAGGAGGGTTAGACCTCTCATGGCTGTTGCCCAATCGTATACAAGTCCTTTGACTGGTAAGTACCACTCGACTCTAGGGCCATAGCCAGATTTGGTGCCAATTGGTTCTAGAGTCAAGGGTCTAGAGATACCTATTACAGTATTATCGGAGAGAGCCAATCAATGGCATTTCGCGAAAGTTGGATGAAATCAAAAGCATAATGGTCCGAAAAGTCTGATCCTCTCTCCATCAAAGCATAGGTGTATGGACTCCCTACAATCTAAAATCAGATCGAAAGGCAGAGGGCTTGATAAACGGAGGCAAAGTTCAATTAGTCTCCCTACTATGCGACTCGGCGTTGCACAGTAGACGATCCGTTTGTCGGATGCGTATGTGTATAGAAAGTTCAATCATCAAACCTAGCGACTTTCTCTTCGGTAGCAGCGATACGGCGTACTTTACCGTGGGCTCAAAGCCGAGGCAAAGACACCCTCAAGTAAAGAGCTCAGGCTCTGTGACTTTGGGTGGCGATACACCCGTCTTTCGTGCTTTATTGGACTATACGCGTGGTTTTGAGGGCAAACCGTGCACAAGAGATGAATTTCGTCATTCAGTGATGGATGAGGGCCCTCAGCCATTGTTGCGCGATCCTGGCCATTGAGCTCGACTCCTCTTCTCTCCTCACCTCTCATCTCCGCCTCCACTCTCGGAAGACATGAACTCATGACCGACGTCTTCTCAGCCTTCACCATCGAGAGTCAAACCCAGGATCTGTTTGGTGATGAGGAGAAGTCAGCGATCAGCGATGAAGGAGCTGGAGGCGATAGAAGAGACGCATTTGTATTCTGCCATATCTGAGGTTATTGATTGACGCCTTCAGCTTGAGTATCTAACCATACAGGTCGATGTTAGCACCGAGATTGCTTTAGTTAGTATGGTTCGAAGATTTCGACCTCAATACCGGTTTGGTCAATTCCTCACAACGACGAAGAAGTACGGTACAAGTATAGTCAGGTGAGTCACTTCCATGCATGCATAGAAGTTTCATAATCTCAATTTGGTGTCTAAGGCACCCCATACTGCGAAAGCCCCAAACGAACGGTTCAATTGAGGCTTGGTTCTCATCTTCAATAACTTGTGCAACGTATCCCAAAGTAGCACCTGCTAGCACCAATCTTCCTGTCACGTCAATATATTTTTCTAGATGTCCAGAGTCCTCGGATACATAGGTTAGTTGATTTCCCATAAGCTTTCTCCTTCCGAGTCAATTCAACTAGATTGTGGCCCCAGCGCCTCAGCTTCCGAGGGATCGTCCCATTCTACTTCTTCGAATCTCCAGTAACTTACGAGGAGAAGACAGCAACCAGGCATTTGCCGGCTGGCCGATCAGTGAAAAACTCCTTGCAGCCGAGTAGCGTCGAAGCTGAGTAGTCCGTGCTGTCAAAGCAATACGTGCAATCCTTTTTTAGTATCAAAAGTTCAATAATGAGCACTATAGACGACTAGAATGGAACGATACTCGTAATTTGGGTTTAAAGTTTCATTTCTTTACATGAATCGCATGAACGAAACGTGCCACAGTGGATGAACAGTAGATGCGTGGACACCACTTCAGATGTGCGATTTTAAGCGGATGCTACTCAATGCAACCTTGACACAATATAACTTGAATACAATAGGCCTATCGATCAGCTTTTTTTGGAAATGTCAAAGCGATGATTTGTATCCTAATTGGGTCAGCTCAAATTGCTGACCCATCAACAATTTGAGTCGAGTTTGCGAACTGGTTCGAATTCTGGTATGGCGGAACCCTTTACGCAAAATTACACGAGAAGCCACGGATATTTCAAGTGACTGTTTAACCTTGTGTTACTGTGCAAATGCGTGGAAAACAAGAGAACCACTAGGCCGCCCTCCATTATTACCGTGTAGTCGCAGGGTGGCTCTCATTGGTGTAAGCACAACATCCATGATCCATGGTTGGTACAGCACTTAAAGCGAACTTTCCACACTATCGTCATCTCAAAGAGAAAATACGATAACTGTAACAACGGAACTTTGCGAGGCGCGTAGTATCGCCGCGTAAAAAGCGCGTACGTACGGTGATTCAGTTTCCCGAGAAGCCCGTGCCAAGAGAATTTTGTTTTCTTGTAGTGACTGGCATGCGTCTACAGTAGTATTTTGTCGGATCATCGTTATAAGAAGATAGTACAGTAGGGACAGGAGAATGAAGAACTACTGAGAAGCGAGTTAAACTATCAACACAGGTAGGTCATCAATGAGTGTTGGGTCATGCATGAGTACTATAGTCTTAAGCGGACTCGGAATCGAATATAAGTACACTGACAAAGAACATGGCCATGGCGTGAGTGGGTGAAAAGATAATACCGACTCGTCCGACTCGGAATTTGAAGGAGAAATAGATACACCGGCGAAAAGAAATAATTGAATAGGTTGCTATAGACTCGTCTCCCATGGGATTAGCTGTATCTGCATACTAAATGGCCTGTGATTGGATGCGCAAAAGGCTCACAGATATATGTGAAATATCATCATAGGATCGGGCCCGAGATGAGGACTGAACCGGATCGGAAGTGGATTGGGCACCTGCAACAGTTTCATTCTGATTTTGACAGGGATATCTCAGTGCTAGATGATATGTATCTTGGTCAACTGGAATTTCACTGTTCAGTGTACTTAAGTAGCCCGGGCCGCTGAGGCTAAGTCAGCTTTCAATCGCCCAATCGATAGCTTTGAATTCCCAATTGAATGGCTCAAATATCGAATCCCAAGATAATAAGCGCCTATCGATGCAGAACGTTTGCAAACCTCCACCTGCTCCCGTAAACTCGGATCCTGGACCCTCCAAGACCACGATAAGATGGCATTGAAGATTTGCTCAAACCCAATATTTCATTATCAGTCCCATGGTGCGCTGAGTCGCGAAGTATTCCCCGATTATTTGCACATCCTGGTCTCTTTGACCCTTCTATCGTCACTGTCACTGTCACTGCGCATAGAATCTCATAGAATGTAATCTCGTAGATCTACAGCACGCCTTAGTACTGAATCATGGTTCCGAGTTTATCTCCCAAACTTGAAGGCAGACTCCATATCTCTTGACACTAAGGAGTCGAGGAAGTAGTTCCGAATAGCGGTCCTCATTTGTGGTGAAGGAGACCCAAACTGTTACAAGCGAACGTGCACGACGATAACATTGGTAAACGTGTTTCTGGAGCAGCATGCACATATCCCACATACTTACAACAGATATTCTTACATCTGATAGTGCGGGAGATTTTATTCGCTGAAAACAAGGAGATGTTACTTATCCAGAATGCTCGGAGAAATGATTTCGCAAGAATAGGAACTCCAGCAGTATAACCATTCGGAGACTTCGTAACATACAATCTTTGATTATTAGGTGAGTGTACTATGTTATTTATTGCATCGGTGAAAAGCTCTTTGCGGATTTCAGGACCGAAAAGGCTGGCAATGCGACTCTCTCTCAAGCACAAAGTCCACGGTACACGGATTCCTTTGGAAATCTGACTATTCCAGGACGAAAACGCTTATCAGGTTGTATCTCACATTCGGAAACGCCGCGTATTGCCCTGATTGGTCTGTGTCATGATTCTCGGAAATACGGTGAGCGATGCTCAATGCGCGAAGCGCGTATAACGCCGTCGAATCAAGCGAGAGGTGCTACATTTAAATTCATTGAATTGCACTGACTAACTGACTAACTGACTAACTCGCTCAATACCCTACCATATCAGACTTTCAGTCGACGTCAATCGCCGCTCGACCAACGGGAATCGTTTTTCGTTGAGAAATGACGTCGACAAGAGCTAGTTCGAAGCTAGTAACCATTAGAGGCTAAATCACTGGTAGCAGGCTTTGCAGGGCCGTCCGCGTGTCGTCTCACAGTTTGGGTCCTCGAGGATCGTCGGGGAAACGTGGGGCAAGACTGCATTTCGTAGTCATCGGGGAAATGTGGGGCAAGACTGCATTTCGTAGTCACCGTTGCTGAGCGAGCCTCCTTCGACCCTGCAGTAAAAAGCAGTATGTAATATTGTATTGCACTGCACTATTTTTGCTAACTCTAATTTCTTACCGTACAGTACGGCGTTTCGCCACCCTTGGCCGCCCCTGCGAGCCCCGCACCCCGCACTGAGCCAGTTCAGCTTCCAACCATTCGCCTAACATGCGGCAAATACTCGGAGAAAACACTGGTCTTTTCGAAATAAATATTTGGAAAATCAGGTTCACAAACGGAGTCCGATGAATAACCTGCGGCTTGCGCCACTATACAGTAACATTGGTGATGGAACGTTGAAGCTTAAGGCTGCTTAAGGCCGCTGGAAGTAGTGGATACGCCAAATCCCGTGTTCAAGTGCTCACGCCCTTAGGGCCATCTGGCTAAGAACAAGATCTCAATGTTCAATGTTCAATGTTCTGGACTGGTCCCCCACACCGTCCGTCTATCTGTGTTCCTAGGTGTTCCTGGGCGATTTCGCAATTGATCCCTTCTTTGCCCAGGTCTTCAAGATCAATCAACCTTCCGAAATTCAACCGTTCTTTTTTTGCGTTGACCGCGTCAAAGACCTATATCTATCTATAGCCTGAATGTAGCTGACTCCTCTGCCGAGGTTGGCGGGATGTTGCGCCATGAACAGTGCCGTCCATTCCAAGAAGATTGACGTCCCCGTCAAGTAAAATGTCCAAGTAATCGTTCCGCGGGTGGATCGAAACCTGTAGCCCTGTTGCCCGCATTGCCTTTCGTGCATATTGTCCGTCTGTTGCCCTAAATTATGCAGTCCTCCTGAGTATTCATGGCAGATGTGCTTCAAGAATGGAGGGCGGGACGCAAAGGGGTTGAAAGGACTTCATGGGTAACGTCGAACGTGGCGATTGTCAATAAACGAGGAAACAATGTTCCCTATCTATCCGACCTGGTTCTCAACTGCATCCGAGTCCTAATTTCCACTCTCTCCTGACTCCTGACTCCTACTATCTAATCCTAGTTTAGTTGCCTTAATGAACGACTTGCCAGCCTGAGGCGTTTGATCACACAACCTTAGTCTACCTTATTGATTCAGAATAACTTTGTTTTCACAATAAGAGTTTGAACCTATTGCATGAGCCCCACGTTGATATGTTGAACATTGAACCCTGGAATGCTCACCGCAAAGACCCCAAGTTTATCAATGGAGAATTGGAATGAGAATCGTTTCTTAGGACGGTTTAGTGAATCCGGAGCTTGTAAGTAGTTAAACGTATAAGACAAATCCTCCGAGTCTCATGGATGGGAAAGGCTTGACCCTGCGATTAAATTTTCGGGGGTGCGTCTTAGTGGTTCATTGCTCATTGCAAGTTCCAACTTGGTATACAAAGTGTGGGGTCGCCGTCTCAGTGGCGACGAACACAATTCAGGGCGGAAGCGGAAGGGGCGTGTGCTCGCCTCGCTTCCTTCCTTGAGGGAGAACTTGGAAGAAACGAACTGTAACTTCCGTGCGCGAAGCATTAGTAGATAGGTATTGATTCGAATTTTCGATAGTTCCTTGTCAAAAATACCCACTGGAATGAACGGCATGATTGACTTGCTCTGTGGGAGTAGGTGAGGTCTCAGAACTCGCGAGCGTGTACATACGCATGCAAAGACCGAAAATATAAGCCGCAAAAGCCCTTGCTAGTAGAAAGTTTGAAGTAAAGTATCGAAGCAGCAATTAATTATTTCTTTCCACCGCACAAAGTCCCATTACAGTTCCCCGTCGTTCCCAGAAAGCGCAAATCCGCGCTAGTGTCTACAGAGCTCTACAGCTTTTAGTATTACTGAAGTTTAAGCGAGGATGTCGTTCATTCAAGGTGGACATGCGATAATATATGTACGATGTCATTGTCATGATTAACAAAATAATTCGTAAGGATGCGTCAACGTAGAGTAGTGATGTCGTGCGTATGTGGTAGGTCCGACAGGATGGGCCAACGTGTGATGATACGTATGATGATAGGCCAGTGCGGGATGGATGTATGGAGGATGGATTAAAATTGGTACACGAAGATAAGCAATAAAAAAGTACGTTGTAGGAGTATGCACGGAAGAAAAACTATGCCAACACGAAAGACCCAAAAGTCTGTTCTCAATAAAATAATAAACCATAAGAAAACGAATAACCAAAGACAGCGGGACGACGGACAGAAATACAGACAGAAATGAAATCGCGAATGACTAAAAGTACAACCGATAAATGTACACCTTGTGATTTGTTACTTGATTGGATATGATGAAACTGAAAAGGTCGATGCCGATGGTGAATGCTGAATGGAGGCAGTGAACGCTGATGCGAGGAGTATGGAGTGACGACAGATGGCCCAAAGCAGCGATAAGACCCGATGATAATGAGATCCGACGATGAAAGACCGACCAAGAAAGCCATGGAATATTAGACCGAGAATACGAGGGGTATGAGAGGATGGTAGTGGTATGGATAATGTGTTGAATTTGGATCCATGCAATGCAAAACAGAGGAAGAAAGAGTCGATGCGACTAGTAATCAGTGGGGAACAAAAAGAGCTTTTGTCCATCGGGATTATAGCTCTTTCTGTCTTCCTTCTTATCGCTCTTCCTTCTCTCCTTGCGAATAGTCAAAAAAGGATTGGCTAAAGGGTTTGAAAATGCGTCGCAGGAACGAGCCCGCATATCGCTCAAGGCCGGCCTCTTCGTGCTCGGTGCGAAACCGAAACCACCAAACCCGGGACTCAAGGGCATATGAGAGTCCTCGAAGTGGTCATCCTCTTCCTCCTCGCTGAGATCATGATCCTTCTCATCGTCACCGAACTCGCTTCCGTGTCGGGCAAGTGGACTTCTGAGACTGGCGCGAGAGCTGCCAATGGATGCCATACTCCCCGTTCTGTTGCTTGACGAAAAGGCTCCGGGTGCAGAGTAAGCAGAAGCCATTGATGCCAAAGAGGACGACGACTCGCGCCTCGAAGCGCAAGGTCTCGACGGAACACGGACATAGACATCCGGTACCAAAAGTTTACCTTCTGCGCCATGTGCAAGCAACGGTCTTTCACGCCTAGGACTCGTGCTCAATGACGAAAGAGAAGGTGGAGATCGAGAAGTCGGCGACGAAGGACCAGAGTAAAGCGAGACGCGAGACTCGCTGCGCCTCGAGAACGAACCTTGGAACTGAGAAAGCAGATGTTCATCATGGGTAGATCTTTCATCAAAATCTCCAAAGGTTTTCAGGAGCGTAGAAGTGGTCGGTAACGATGAGGGAGCGTGGCGAGAACCAGATGAGCGAGAAGAACGGCCGGATAAAAATGACCTGGAGCGCTGTTTTGGGTGGACAGTAATGGGATTACTGGGAAGATTTTCGGAAGTGGGAGATGAGATATCAGTGGTAGTGGAAGACAATGAATCGGATTCAAAGTCTGAAGGAGAAGAGCCTTCAGCGTTCTCGGGCTTGTCGGATTGGGAAGAACGATAGATGGGGTAAGTTGGTGGTGCATAGGCATCCTCGCGGTGATGCAGCATGTCCGCCATTTTGCATTGATCAGAGCAGTACAAAGGGGAGGGACCCTGGTCGATAACTGTTTTCGTCCTTGTTAATACTGGACGATTTTGTGGAGTACGCTGGCGAGCTGAATGGAAATTTGTGAACAAAGAAAGTAGAGCAGAAAACTGCTTGCTCACCGATACCCGTTGGTTGATCTGTTGGTAAAACTTGTGTTGTGCGTTTAGGTGGAATCTGCTGTTCGCAGACTGGACACCAAGCCGTGTCGAAATCCATGGACACCATAGTAGAAATCTACAGATAGTAGAGTCAAGGCACGAAGTCAACGAGGGGGAATCGGGAAAGGCCACAATCAATCTGACCTTTATAGCAAGCATCGGACCGATCCATCCTCTCGGCCACGGGGATTAGTCAGCTGTCAGAAGATCGTATCGGGCTATCCTTTCCGAGGACCTTCGCGAACCGGTTCATCACTAGCTCATCCAGTTTGCAGACCTGATCATGAATGAAAAATATGTACTGTATGTATGTACTACGTATGTGCTCACTTTTTCTTCCCTCTTCCAGACGTGAATCCTCCCTTACTTTGGAATAGAGTATAGTCGCGATACGTATGATATGATTTCATACTCCAACGGAAGACCTTAGAAGCGGAAGACTTTTTTTCCTGCACGATCGGACACGGAGCCCGTCCATCATCTATAAACGTGGCCCCGCAACTTCGGACATATATGCACATCGTGGCCGTCCGATGAGCTCTCGTTCATTGTTCATCGATTTTGGTCGATATGCTTTGTAAGGAAAATCCGACTGGTCTTCGTCAAGTTTCAGTCATTCAAGACTTCCAGGACCATCTACTGTACATCCAAGACATGGATGCAATTCGCCGTTCCAGATTTTCCGCAAGCTCGCCGCACTTGCGCCTGCCCCTCCGTAGGAGCTCCTGTGTTAGTCGCAAACGCAAACATACGATTCGGAGGCTTCAGTCAAATGAAAAATGAAATGACGATGTCATTGGCACCGGCCACTTGGAAATCCGAAAAAATCACAAGAATTGGAAAATAATATCCACGCTTCCCGTTTCCTTCCGTACGTTTTTTCATCTCGCGTCCACTAGTACGAGTATACTGTACGTCGGCGGTAGACTCTAGCTTGAATGAACTAATACTTGTCTCTCTAGAATGCCTGTTCAGTATCCGCGGTGACGGCAAAAGTTGTCAAGACTCAGTCTAAACCTCTCGAGGAAACTCGGGAAATTAACATCATCGCTGGTGACTTTGTTCTGGGGTGCAGCGCGACTACTTAACTATACTAGGCAAGCCACGAACCTGCGTACAAAGCTCTCAGTGTCAGACTGAGATTTCTTCGGACAAGTCTCGGGAGACGGCTTGAGCACGACTCTGATTGTACGCACCCTGTTTTTACCGACCCTGGACCAACCGAAAAATGCACATAAATATTCGGTCCACTACGATCCGCCAATCGCACCGCGACGTTCCGCTCCCGCCTTTCTCAGCTCTCCGTCGCAGTGAATTGTTCGTGTCAAATGCATTTATTTTCAGGGTTTGATAGCCCATCATGCTTGTGCTCTTTCTCTGCCGCAGTTATTTAGTCGCAGGTATGTGCAACTTTGTTCCTGATTGAATTGAGCTTATGGACACGCCCGACACGGACAACAAGTATTGTTACCGGTTCCCTCTTGTTACACTTATCTGTATTCACAACGAGGACCAACCAGAATTGTTGCCTATTACTGCTGACAACTCCAATCACAGCTCCTTGATTGCAAGGTACGCTCGATTGGTTGTGATTTCTACACAACCTGATACAACGTCTGTCAGTGTACGGTTTCGAATTCTGGTACAAACTGAAGTGCATGGCCACTCCGTATAGCCAATGAGCGAGACACGCTCAAGCAGGCTCAAGTGTGACAAAGTTACGCTACAGCCATACATTGCCATTGTTACGGAGCAACACCGTCTCCTATGGATCCCCGGATTGGTCGATGATATCGCTATCGCTTTACGCCGCAAGGGCAAGGTAATTACACCTTCCCTAATCCTGTGCCTCTGCGGAGGTGGGTGGATATGTCCCCAGCTGACTGTTGTTCCGCGTTGCTTTGCGATACGTTGATTTAGATTGTTGAAAGCGTCGGGCATTCGTGATCACCATGATTCTCGGGCATCGGGGTAGCAGGACTCGGAAGAAGCTGAGGTTAAAGTTAAAGATCGGTACTGAAGTCGTCCTCGGTGCTTAACTTGATCCCGATTCTGCAGGGTCTGTTTAGAGTCTGTAAGGGTCTGTATTAACTTCATACAGTCCATGCGTAGATAGCGTGGAGAAGAAGCTAGCCCATATCTGGATAAGATAATCAACACCGAAGGTTTACCTATTTCGGTTTACTTGTGCAAGATTGGCGTCGTGGCGGCTGTTACTTGGTGACTTTTGAAGTCAGGCTTAGGTATTGGCATGAATGTTCGCGAACCAATCATATTGGTACAGAACTTTCGATCCGTTGATTTTTAAAGAGAATCATGCTTCAGGGTTCAATATCAATCCTGGCCAACGTTCAACGTTCAACACTTATGAAAATTTCCCCAAGCGAATGGTCGGGAAAGCAGATAACTCTCAGGCTAATACTTATTTTCCACTGGGCTGTCGAGGAATCGGCATGAGCATGTCAGAGGGGATGGGGTAAGTAAGCACGCACTTCGCTCTATTGTCGCTCAATTGCACACGTACAGACCCAGCAGCCCACGGTCGTGTAAAAGAATTCGGACTCGCGTACATCTGCTTGAAGTCGGATCCGGATCGACCTTCATCTGTCGAGCTCACTTCTCAAACGTTCCTTCAGCTGGGAATTCATTGTTGCAATCCCTGAAAATCAAAAGTATGTAAAAGGATTTCGCCACATCTTACGACTCCGAGCATCCACGAAGTGAACCATGTCGCTTAACAAGCTCTCAAGGCTCCGAACTACAAGGGAGCATACGTTTGTTGGCCATGTTTTCCAGTATGCATTCTCGCGCTTGTCATGAATATAAGACATGAATGATTGCATGAATAATTTCACCATGCTTTTTTTTGCTCGATTATCTTGTTCGCTTCCTTACTTGCAGGTCCCTGCACTGTTCCCGATAAGAAAATTGAATTGAACGATTCCTGCCTCGAATGAATGTTGGAGAATATACATAGCATCGGGCGCAAGTACTATGCATGGTTCGTTCCCGAGAGTGAACAAGGCACATCTTATCATTCATGGGACACAGTACACAGGCTTGGTTTCTCGTCCGACCGACATAACTATCTCACTGAACAAACCGCCGGTTGTACGAATGAAAGTACCCAGCCAGGACCGGAAATTCAGCTACTGAAATATGGGAAATGTTTATCCAGTTTATCCATTCAGCTGGGAGCCGTCACTCCTACAAAGGCTAAGGGAGTCTGGAGTAAGGACTTGTAGTAAACTTCCTTCCATCCTTCCATTCAAACAGGAGTCTTCGTGACCCAATGTCAATTTTTTATTACCTGTTATGTGAAGGTTTAAAGGTTTCTAGACAGTGGGTGCATTGTACGAAACATGAAACATGCCATGTAAATGTTAACTTTGGTTACTAACCTCTTCGCTGAAGGGCTATATACTAGTATTAGTATACTTATTAGACCATAAGTATTCCTCAAACCTGGAAACCAGATTCCCGGCTGCTTTTGTTGCTCATCTTCGTCGATTTTACCTACCGTTCAACAGAAGCGGCTTCACATCGAAAAAGTGTTGAGTTAACAACACTCGGTGTCAATAAGTACGCTTAACTATGTATATTATAAAAGCCGGCGTCTTGTCCACGAATTTTTTCCTCTCTTGGGTATTAGGTTCCTGTTATTTTACGCCCGTGTCATTCTACGACCGGGTTATTCGGGTATAGGGGACTTGTTCTATCACTATACATCTGAGTCCAGCGACTGTTGCAGGATAAATAGTAGGCATCATCGCAGGCGGGTAGCATTATGCTGTATGAGTACAGAGGGGCCTTCCGTTCTTTCCTAGTCTTCATGCCTTCCCTGCGAGAGTCAAGGAAATTTTGAAAGCCTTTGGAGATGTACACTACTTATGGTAGTCGACTTTGATAGGGGCATATGTAGGGGCATATGTAGGGCTGATTTGGCAGCTGATAACTGTAAATCCTCCAGTGCGGTCTACCGTCTTGGACTCACTTGGAGAATGGGCCAAAAACAACTGAGAGCCCCGGATGCCGTCAAGGATAATATTAATAGCAGTAGGAAAATCACTGACTCGGACGGCATGGTACTTGCCAGATTCGTTGGTTCGTTTTGTTTAGGTTCACCGACCCGCTCCCTCCCTTTGATAATAGACGCAGCAAAGGGAAGGGAAATTAGGTGTTTTCCCGGGAAGGCTTAACCCGTAAATGGTGTGGGATTTGAATTTCATCCTGACATCTCACTCGTTCTAATGCTCAATACATTCATGAATTCTTCGATTCTATACTAGAATGCCTTCAAACGCTCGTCATCCCAAGAGCGGCTACTCAATTCAATACTCATTTCCGCCCAGCTTCAATTGATTCGCAAACTAAAGTCATCTTCTGATCTTCAAGCTAACAGTCATCATTCAAAGTTCAAGCTGAATTCTGATTGTCTTCGCCTTGGCCGGCGGAATAATCCAATAGAAATTTTCAAGTTCACGAATTCAGAGTCTCAGTACCAAGTTCCCTACTTAGTTCCTCGACAGAGTTCTGATCAGAATTCCTCTACCCTCCAGAACGAGTGAAAGATTTGTAGTGGGATGAAAAGCTCACTCGTTTTCGCCGTTACGCTGACAGCTGAAGATCATTGGAAGACCAACGCTAGGTCTTCATTGCTCTCTGCACTGCGTCATCTTTCATTTTAAGTGCTTGGCCGTATCTGAAATGAACATTTAGCACTTCTTGGTACTTCGTACCTGGTAGCACGTCTGCCAGATGGATGATTCGTCTCTATCACAAATGCTGAGGGATTAGCTTGTATACGTCATATATTTTGAAAGGCGAGGATAAGTACGGTAAACTGGTTCATCCGATATTTTGCGACCGATGCAAGCCTGATAGTTTTATTGAGCCGTCTCTTCTAAATCTTGCTAGAGGTCGCAAGTATTCGCACTTGTCATTACAGTACACTTACTTTAACTCAGATGATCATCTGGCATATACTCAAAGAAGACGGCAGTCGATTCTCGAGCTCATACCAGTGAGGTTTCCGATTGAACGCTCAAGCGCTTCACTAATTAGGTGGGTCGTCGCTTTATACTGCGGCTGGAAGTACGCGAAATATTTTTATTCTGAGTCTGTGACTAGCGTTTGCTGCTGAAATTCGACATGCATGAGTGATGCGAAGTACTTCTTACACATCGTTACGATCGTATACGTAGTTGTCTTTTTCAAAGTAAGAGAGACGATCTCAGGATGAAGGTAATCAGTTCAACATGAGCTCCTTTCTGTCGGTTCAGACAAGCTTGGGATCGCCCAAATAACCGCAGAAACAGCGATGTTGGTAAAGGCTAACGCAACTGCGTTTTGTGAAAACACCCGAGGCTAGTATTGATAAGTATCTCGATTGTCACCCTGCTGAAATTGTATCCCTATTTCTGCGTATACTGTCCTATGCAGGCCCAGATCAAACTCGAAAGAACGGCTAGAACTGAAGCGCTTTGTCAAAAACTCGATTTTGAGATCTGAACCGTCTCTCATTACATGGCTGTGACCGTCGAGATATCATCTGACCGAGTCTATTTCCCCGCAACATACAGCAAGTTACAGCATTTCCCCGCAGCGCCAAAGACGTGTTAAAGTCTATTGCTTGGGATATTGGTGTAATGGCGCTGCATGATACTATGCCGTAGTAGTATTGCCATGGCACTCACGGGAGATAATCTTCGAGTTGGAGTTTCGCCCGTGAATCTCTATTCAGCAAGCTGACAGCAGCTATACTAACCCCAATATGACGATACTGAAAACGTACGCTCCTCCAGGCTCCTGTTCAGTGACCAATACAGCGTGTCATGAGTCACTTACAGCTCAGGTATTTACTGCACTTATTACGCACCGAATCAAGCCATTGAAGCCAAGGGCCACGCAACAGTGTTGTTATTGTCATCGAGAAGCGTCGAGTGACATTGAATGAACTTCAATAGACTTCAATTCGTGTTGTTGATTCAATGGCTCATAATTCTGCCAGTTAGCTTGGTTTAAGGATCAAAAACTGTTTTGGGATAAATGGCAATCTGTTCAGGTATCTCATTAGATGCCCTTCCCCACATGCTCTTCCCCACATCCTAACACACCTACTCGATTTTACCTTTCTTTCCCTGTGTGTTTGACCTCGTGATGCTGGAATTATCAGTTGGCAATTCGAGCGAAACTAGTCCATCCTCTTATACTATCCAAGCGCCGACTCCTACATTCGAAATGCTCGGGATTTGACTAGTGACGCGTCGTGACGACCTGCTACGACCTGTCGGTTCTCTTCAGTCCATCATCTTGCCGGGACCAATACATATGACATACATACAGGTTGGCCCTCGGGGTTCCTTCCAAAGAGTTCATTACAAGAGCACATTTCTGACTCGCTGTGGGCCTAGTAATACAGTTGACGAAATCCCGCTGCACTTTGATTCAAACGCACCGTCGCTAACTCCCGTTATACAACAGCCAGGTTGAGATTCTACCAGTTTAACCGCTTTCTCCGGCAAAGCTAATATACCCGAGTCGAAGGCTTGAGTGTTTTTTTTAAATAGAAGTAGGCAGGAATAATGCAGGATATGCATACCAAAGATGTAGCATATGTACTGAGCCGGATTGACAGTGCCTTACGGTACTGTATCCCCAGACTCGGTTGTTGAACTCCACCTATTTCCCCGCTTTGCTGTGCCGTAGGAACTACGTGGGCCTAAGATCATGTACCTGTTGCTGCATTTGGTAAATTGTTTCTTCGGCGCCATCAACGCTGGATGGGATGAAACAAGATGAGTCTACGTTCGAGCATAAGAAATGATTTGTAGATATTCACTAGTAGTCGCGAATAAAGTTTCAGACGGATCGAATATCATTGCTCGAGATTCGGAGATGTGTACTTTTTTGGTCCGAGGGTTACCTCCGAGTTGTAAGTCCTTGAAACCCATCGCAGATTACTTGTAAGCTTGTGAGTCCTCGGACAAGGCCGAATAACTCTGACCTCCGAGACCAGCGAGCCCGCTACGGATCTATCTCTTGAGCATGCTGATGAACGTTTCATTAAGGGACTGTATTAATTATTGCCTTACGGTACTTGAGCAAGTCCAGAGCAAGCCAACCCAGATAACGCCACATCCCATGATTCTGAGGACAGTCTGGGTCGATATGGAATCTTTCGCATCAAGCTTCTCCAAAGGCGTTCCTAATTGTCCCATTTGAGCTTGAGCAGTGTAACCATGCAGGACATATAGCGGAGCTCAGAACTGGGAGTCTTGAAGGAGCTACTTGAAGTGCGATATTTATGACAGACTTGTAGGTCAATCAACTATCAGTAGACTTTGTGATTTCCAACTAACGCGGAGACCGAGTTGCTCTGTAAAGTTCGTTTCCAGCGAGCTCGAGAAATAAATCTCCGAGCAATTCCATCAGGTCGAACTTGACTGCATCTTGCGGTGAAAGATAGCTGCCAATCGTTACAAGTACCACTGCACTCTGTTAGAATCACAATAGTATTTGTCGCTCCCGCAGCTTTATTCAGGGAGGTCACCACCCAATTTTCCGTCCACATCCAAGTTGACATAATGTATGAAGGAATAACACGAATGAGTGGTCGTTCTAGCCTTGAATTTTTTTCGTGTTCCTTGAAAGGCCGCGACTCAGGAAGTTTCCTGGCGCCAGCCAAAGATTCAAAAATAGAGGGAGTCTGGAAGCCTCTGGAAATGCGATTTCTTGACGTTATCCGAGCGAGACCAGATCAAGGAGACTTGAAATTGGGGGGTTAGGGTTTAGGGGTTGATGATAAAAATGGGGGCTTGCTCGGCAGGCCTCGCAAAAGTTTCTTTGGTAATATGAGCAATGTTGACTAGGCAATGGTGCGTTTCGTTCCCCGTGGACGCTAGCTATAGTATCCTAGTATCACAGAATGCTCTTAAGAGTATCAGGAGATGGGAACGCACTTTGTCGCTAAAGTGCCGGCATCGTTAGGTCGGAGAACCATCAGCCTCCGAGAATGGCAGGGAGACTTGTGAATCAAAATCAGAAACAGGTTGAAGGAGGTCAAAGCGTAAGGAAAGAGCGCCTACTAGTAGGCGCTCACGCGTGCTCCTCTACTCTTCTCTCCTAGACCTAGTGCGAGCTCTTCCGCGTTTATTCCACCATATTTCGATGCAAAATCTCCCTGCAGACGTTCAAGAGTTTCTAGACAGATATCCCGATACAAGAGATGATAAAAATCTGACCGACAATCTAGAGTTTTATAGCAACACTAAACGGTGCCGTCCTGATAATCTTCGGATAGAGGAAATCCATGAACGGTACGCTCATCTACAACTTCTTTCTACTCATTCACTAATTGGAAGAAAATATCGCGGGTTAGATGGCTCGGGGACTACGATAAACTAGAATACAAACATGGATACATTCAATGGCTGTGGGTGGTTTCCAAGCTCATTCGATTCACCAGTGATCTTGAGCTCTTCGATGTCGATAGGTTTCCGATCAGAGAATATGGCATGAACTACGAATCTCAACCTCTCCAACTTCATGAACTCGAGACACTGAAACAGGATCCAGATGTTATCAACCGCATCGTCTCATCGTACACGCTCATGCTCGATTTCTATGGAATGCGTCTCGTATCGCCGGAAAATGGTGAGGTAGATCGCTCGCTACCGCCTCGAAATTATGCTGCGAGGTACAAAAATTTAGTTCGTACGTACCCCTCTTGCATTAGTGTATTACTTTGACCAATCCTTCTCACAGGTTCTTCGCACAATTACCTTCGAATATCTCGTATCCTGAAATGCTTGTCGGAATTTGGATTGGAGCGGCTAAATGCTGGATTCTTGCTGCATGTACTCAACGAGCAGAGCGAATCGAAAGAGCTTAATACACAAGGAATTCGAAGTAGTATGGATAGATGGTGGGCCAACTGCTTGCGAAATGAAGAAGAAAGAGCCTGGATACGGGCCACTATTGCCAAAGTTCGCGCTGGCGATGGTTTCATCTTTACTAGGGAGTTGTACCAACAGGCATTGAAGAGACGCAATGATAGTGGGAAATTAGGAGAGGGCGAATCCTGACGCTTAAACATTCGGCTAGATGTAGAGGAACAAGTACATACACAAGTGGATAGATAGAAATACAGTACAGGTACGCTCCTCGAATATTTCTTCGCGTATACCAAAGTACCTCTCTGCATTCCCGCTCCCCCTAAACCTTTCATGAATCATCGGATGACAGCCCTCCAAGGCTTGTAATAAAAGAGCGTGGCTCTTTTGTGCGTAGAGAGGGCTGACGGACCGAAGCAGATCTTCAATAGTTTCGAATATTATATCATCTGCCTGCTGATTCCATGAATGTGGTGTTCAAAGCCGCGTCTCCGAGCTACTCGTGCAAGCATACTTACCGATTGATACCCTCTATTTGTAAGTTTGATAGTGATATCATTCCCTTCTAGTAGTGTGACCGATGCAGTTGCCTGCAAGGATGAAGAATCAATAACAGAAAATGAGCGGATGGCGATGGCTTGTTCCGAAAGCGCCCTCTGGAGCTCGTCGACGTGAAATTGCGAAGGGTTCATATAACACGACGTGTAGGCAGATCTCAAATAGGCGCAGGGGCGTGTTGGCAACGTTTTGAGGCGTTTGAGTCGCGAAGATGGCTTTTATTCAAGAAATGACGCAGAGAGATGGAAGAGACGGATAAGATAAGCGTACTGGTTGTGCGCTAATCTTGCAAATCGGTCCGTTTTCATCGATCATCTCAGATTGGAGAGAGCGAGTCTTCGTGCTATCGAGTCTTCACAAGGCGTAGTGGTTCAGTTCAAATTTGAAGCAGAGAAATGACGTGTACATAATATGGAATGTGCTAGTGCAGGGATGAGGGCGCGTTAGCTCAACGAAAGAAAAAGCAAGACAAAACGGAGAATCCCAGTTGTCAGCAATGCGATTATAAGTAGGTGTTAGGATCGAGGCGAAGGCAAAACGCGCAAAAGTGGGTTTGGGGGTTCAGAAAAAAAGTCGAGCTCCTGAGGTCGAGCTGTTAGAAGGCTGTAGAACCCGCGGTCCATCCAATCTTTTGGGTTATTCCGATTGTCTCGAAAGTCTATAGTATAGGCCACCTTTCCTTCTCCAGAGTCGCGCAGTTCGAAAAATGGAAGCTTTGTTCGTTAATCTGAGCAGCAAAGAATCGATGTAAAGCGGGGTCAAAATCTGCGCTCATGACAACGATGGTATCACACTCGGTGCTGAGACGGCAGGATCAAGATTGAGCGAGAGAGGGTCCATAAGCCTTGAAACTTTGAATTCAATTCATTAGTTCCTTGAAGACTGCCATCGTGATATCAAAACGGGGACCTACAGCTACAGTAGCGGTCATGAGAACATTTTGAGAATGCTAGAAACCCTTGAACGTTCAAAGTTGAGCGCTTGGAGGTATCAAAGGTTTCTGGCAACGTTGTCAAGGGTTTCTGGCTGGAACGAAGTAGGTAGAAGCATCTGACGAGGAAGGAAGGAACGTTGCGCCACCGCCGTCGAGCGTCAGCTTCAAGTTTATATGTTCGATTCTTGCTTTCCAAACTGGTTCGAAGACATCACCACGAATGTTCTCTCGAGTCCAAAAATAGATCCGACAGTGGTGTCCGTAGTCTGCAATGCTCCTCGGGAAGGGGAAGGGCAGGGAAAACCTTGAACCGCAACTATATCGGAGTGTGAAAATGAGACGGTGGAAGGTAAAAAGAGTGAGATCGGAAAAGACGAAAGATCAGTTAGGTAGCATACAGATTGAACATAATTTACGAAGGTTCATAGATGCAACTAGGTCTGTCAGAAGATTATAATTTCCCAAGATTTGATACGCGGCTGAAAGTGAAAAAAACCCAGGTTTGATTTGGTTTGATTGAGGTTTCGAAATCTCACTGTTTTGGAAGACGTCAGAGTCCTTCAATGTCATCACAGAAACCATACGGTTTACAGGAAACTGTTTGGGATCTTTTTAAGTTATGCGGAAGATGGACATTGTGAACAGGTTACCTGGCTCACATTATCCGAGATTTAGTTCTATGAGGACGATCTTTTGAGAGCGTTAAAACGCGGGTCCTGAGGCTATTCATCACATTGTGTACTTGAACATTGGGTAGTTGCAATTGACTGGCGCACACAGATGCGTGTCTTGGGCTTTCGTTGAACATTAATGAAAAATCTGGAAGTTTAAATATGGAGTTCGAGGATGGAATATTGATGTTCAATTTGAACTGAGTCCAAGAGATATCTTTGCAGGTTGGCTCGTTGTAGATTCGAAGGACCTTTTGCTCTCAGACAGCAAATAGTGAACGATTTTTCCACTTGTCAACCTCAGGAGTTTTTGCCTACGAGACTGGGTAATCTATCCCATAATACCACCAAAGAACGATCTATAGCGCGTAGGATATCCGTTGAAGCTCCTTGTGTTAAATATTAGGCCCAGGTCGCGTTTGAAAGGAACCTGAATTTTTCGCTAAAGCAAGTGAAATAAATAAGCGCCAAACCCAAGCGGCAATTGCAAGCGCTTATTTTGACTACGCATCTTTCATCTTCTTCATCAGTTGGCAGTTTTCTGGCTGGCTGTGCCCACAATCTTCTTGCCTCTTGCGCTCATCTGAACTTCTAAAATCTCAAAATGGACGTCGTAAAAGCACTGGAGACATATGTCGCGAAAATTGTAGCTGAACCTTCAGCAATGAAAGTGCTGCTTTTGGATACACATACAGTGCGTAAACCTCCTTTCCACATGTCATTTCTCTAATAGTTACATTTTAAGACACCAATAGTCTCGCTAGCGTCCACGCAGTCTACCCTTCTCTCTCATCAGGTCTATCTCACAGACCGTATTGACAATCAGAAGCGCGACCGAATGCCTCATATGAAATGCGTTTGCTTTCTGCAGAGCAGCGAAGATAGTCTTGACGCTCTCCAAGTAGAACTCAAGGAGCCCAAATATGGAGAGTACTACCTCTGTCAGTCAGTGAATCAGTAGCTGTTCTAGCCTACGTGATTGTGGCTCTGACCAGATATGCTCGGCAGATTTCAGCAACATATTGAGTAAATCTGTTATTGAACGCCTCGCAGAAGCAGACGAATATGAAGTGGTCCGAGAAGTGCAGGTTTGTGAATTACTTGTATTTTTCTTGATCTTTCACTGAAGACTCAATGAAGGAATACTTTGCAGATTACGCACCCTTACTCCCTTGTTTATTCTCCCTAAACCACATTCCCTCAAGGTCTAAACCTCTGTATGGAACATCTCCCAACACCTGGAGTTCAGATGCTCTCGAACGGTCAGTACAGGGCATAACAGCTGTTCTGCTGAGTTTGAAGAAGAAACCAGTGATCCGCTACGAGAAGATGAGCGGCATGGCCAAAAAACTTGCTGCAGAAGTCCAGGTGCGCCCTTTCTTCCAATACTCTGGATCCAATCATGCCCTGAGCAATTTACGCAGCACCGTATACACTCCGAGTCTACTCTATTCGACTTCCGACTAACTCAAGTTCCTCCCCTCTTGCTTATTTTGGACCGAAGGAATGACCCAGTGACCCCATTACTTTCGCAGTGGACGTATCAAGCGATGGTTCACGAGCTAATAGGGATCCAAAATGGTCGAGTGGATCTGAGTCTCGTCCCAGATATTAGACCGAACTTTCGGTTGGTTCATTCTTCTGTAATGCATGCCTTTCAGCTAATTGACGTTTACAGGAAATCACGCTCACGCCCTCAACTGATCCGTTCTTCCAAGCTCACCATTTAGAGACATTCGGGGACCTTGGTACCTCGTTGAAGGACTACGTGCAATCATACCAATCTCGATCTCTGGCACACTCTCCGTCTGCGATAAATTCGATCTCCGATATGAAGCGTTTCGTCGAGGAGTATCCCGAGTTTCGCAAGTTGAGCGGTAATGTGAGCAAGCACGTTGCTTTGGTCGGAGAGCTTAGTCGGCTGGTTAGCAAGCACAAGCTTCTCGAAGTAGGGGAAATTGAGCAAGGGCTTGCTACAAGTTCTGGAGCTAATTACCAGGTTTGGAGATTCCTCTTGAATCGTGCCTTCATCGACTAATACGGGGTGCAGGACGTACAAAATATAATCAAAGATAGCGCTGTTTCTACAACGCACAAGCTTCGACTTGTTATCTTATATGCCCTACGGTATCAGAAGACACAGGCGACAAACATTGCCAATCTGATAAATCTCCTACTCGCAAATGGAGTTTCTCGAGAAGACGCTAGAGTGAATATTTGTTTCTTGTTGTGTCTCGCTTGGTCTCCTAATTCTTTGCAGTTAGTGTATGTCTCCTTGAACATTTCTGGTGCAGATCAGCGACAAGACGATCTGTTCTCAACCGAATCTCTTCTCGCAAAGGGAAGATCCGCTTTAAAGGGTCTAAAGGTGTGTGCTGTCATCTAGTATTTCTTCGCTCGTAGCTCATATATTCTTTAGGGCGTTGAAAATGTCTACACCCAACATACCCCTCATCTTTCTCAAACTCTGGAGAATATCTTCAAAGGACGATTAAGAGATACTAGCTACCCTTTCCTCGAGAACCCTGGTGCCAATGCTACGCTGCAACGGTAAATTGTTGTCAAATTTCCTAATTAACGACCTCTCGCTAATGTGTTCCTTGTAGACCTCAAGATATCATCATTTTCGTAATAGGTGGGACTACTTACGAGGAAGCGAAAGCTGTAGCGCAGCTCAACCAACAACAATCCGCACCAGCGTCTGGTACAACTCCTTCGTTAGGTGCTGGTACCCGACTGTTGCTTGGTGGAACATGTGTCCACAACTCGACCACGTACGTTTGCTTGGCCCAGTTTCATTGTCATTTTCTCAGCTTATACACAGATACCTCGAGATGATTCGTACCGCTGCGGAAAACTTCCCAGCCTCAGTGTACGAACCTCCCCCAGAATCTGCGTCAAATGCGCCCGTGCTCAATCTCAACCTTGGTGGAGTGAATGTCAGTCTTGGAGGAGCTGCTCCCGGTGTATATCGGACGAGCAGTGAGGGTGTCGGTGTTCAAGCAGACGGAATCAGAGATGGCGTGAGGAATCTGTTCGGAAAGGTGAGGCAGGGTGTGGATCGGATAGCTACTTCATAGGGTTTTGTCTATCTTGGTATCTATCTTGTACAGTATAATGTACCTTCGGTTTTTATAGGCCATAATAGCTGGAGCGACGCGAACTGAGAAGTATGAAATCAGCATGTAATTAATGCTCAAGATCGCTGTACAACAATTGATAGACGCAAAATCAGATATCACAGTTGAATGCAAACTGAAAGCCAAGAGTCTGTGCAACTTTCCTTTCTTCCAGCCTCCTCTGAACTTCCTTTCTTACCTCATCCTCCAACCTGTTCAAAATCTGCACAACATCCTTGATAACGTCAGTTGTAATTGTCCACACAGCATCTCTTGCGTCTGGTAGACTGGAGCAAAAGACACCTAGGTGTGGCCAATGACGGTATTTAGCATGTTCGAGTGCCTTGTGTCGGGAAGTGGCAGAAGTTTCGAGGGCGGCGATGCGGCTAGAGAGCTGTTCAGCGAGTATAATAGTGAATAAAACATGAATGAATAAGAAGAGTAAAGTAGAAAGACCAAGGCAAAAACTCACGTACATCTGAGATGACATCCCTCGAAATTTCATTCCAGGTCTAGGATTTTTTGCTGCTTGTCCTTGAAATGTTGTAGATGCTGGGAAAGCCTCAGTAAAGCTTCAACTCCAGACATATCTGGCCCAGTTTTACTGGTGGCCGGAAATTATCAAAGGATGTGACTAGCGCCTCATCTCAATGCTTTCCTGGCATATCGAGACCAGGCTCTTGTTCAGCCCTACCCAATTCCGCATGAACTTCGTCCAACCTGACTCCGTCACTCCGGCTCAGGAAAAGGGTATGATATTGGCATCGAAGTTCTTCGATCCTCGACTGTACCTGTGCGATTAGTATTGCGTATAAATCGTCTGAAATAGTACAGAGTTTTTGCAAGAGATCGTTCTATATTTTTTCACTTGCAAGGAGTCTAACGGTGGAGCGGGCCTAAATTACTAAAGCGTTCTAGGATGTTTTTCTGTTGAGTCTTTATATTTTTGGGATTTCCGGAGTTTGTCGAGAGTTATAGAGGCTTCAAGGAGGTGTGCAGAAGGGAAACTATTTTTTTCTATGATAGATATGGCGAGTAAGACCAGGGAAAGCATTGCATTTTGCATTGTGCGCTCTGGAGAAATGACTTCGCGTTGCAGGCGTGTCAAGCGCTCACGCGTGCGAAACAATCAGCCCTTCGACACGGAAAATAGCGCGTAGCTCCGCGGGGAAACCTCACCGCGAAGTTCCACGTCGACAGTCGTCACGCGGATCTACTCTTATTCCACACTCTACTCTCTTCTTGTTTCTCTCTCTCTTGTGCTTTGGCTTTCTAGCGTCCTCTTTGGCCTGCGGTTTAGGAATACAGGAAACAAATAATGGCAAAGGGTTTTCTCGCCAACTTCAAAGGCGTTGACGCCTTCGGCAAGGTAACGGTCACATTTCGCTTCGATTGCTTGCTGCAATTATTAGCTTTTATTCTTAAATTCGAGAGAGAACGTGGAAAGATTAATATGCTCTTGTTTGCAGACTACAGACGATGTCAAAGTCAAGACTCGCACAGGCGCTCTCCGTATGTGAAACCGTTGCTTGCTCAAGCAAGTTATTTATCCCTTCGCAGTAACCCTGGTATCTTTTGCGATTATATTGTCATTTACCTTTATGGAATTCGTGGACTATCGAAGAATATACACCGATACCTCCCTTGTCGTCGACAGAAGCAGAGGAGAGAAGCTAACAGTGCGGCTGAATGTTACGTTCCCAAGAGTTCCTTGCTACCGTGAGTCGCGAATAATATCTTTCTACGTTCTTTCTTGCTCACCAGACTTGTTCTCTCAGTACTAAGCTTGGACATCATGGACATCTCCGGCGAGACCCAGCGCGACATAACCCACAACATCCTCAAGACGCGTGTAGAACCCAGTGGTAAATTCATCAGGGGCTCCAGGACCACGGATTTGAAAAACGACGTGGAAAAGTACTCAGAAGCGCAGGACCCCACTTATTGTGGGTCGTGTTACGGTGGAAAACCACCGAGGGAAGACGGATGTTGTAATACGTGTGAGGAGGTTCGGACAGCGTACACGAACAAGGGATGGAGTTTTACGAACCCGGATCGTATTGAGCAGGTTCGCGTTTTGTTTTGTTCACCCAATACTGAGTACTCATCGTGTTGAAGTGCAAGAGCGAAGGCTGGTCTGATAAACTAAAAGAGCAAGCCAATGAAGGGTGTAACATTTCTGGGCGACTCCGAGTTAACAAGGTCATTGGTAACATTCATCTCTCGCCTGGAAGGTCTTTCCAGAGCAGCGCCAGGAATATCTACGAACTCGTTCCTTACCTTCGCGATGATGGAAATAAACACGACTTTTCTCATACGATCCACAAGTTTGCGTTTGAAGGTACGCTCTCTCTCTCCTCTCGGCGTGACTCTAATCATTTACGATTCTTTCTTTTTAGGTGACGACGAGTATGATTACCGTAAAGCCAAGGTCGGACGTGAAATGAAGGAACGTCTTGGGTTGACTACCAACCCATTGGATAATACGGAGCATAAAGTAAGCTATCTCTTCACAGGCATCTCAACTCACTACTGACACAAACGTCCTAGACCTCCAAAGCTTCGTACATGTTCCAATATTTCCTAAAAGTCGTGTCAACGCAGTTTAGATCGCTGGATAATAAGATTGTATGTTTTCTTTCTAGTGCTGGTAGTCTTTTGGGCTCCTTTTGATGCTGTATATGTGTATAGATCAACTCTCATCAGTACAGCGTGACGCACTTTGAGCGGGACCTTGCAGAAGGAGGCCAAGGTGATACTCCACAGGGTGTGCATTTGCAACATGGGGTCTCCGGAATGCCGGGTATGTTTGTCTTTCATTACGAGTGCGTAGTGAGCCTTCTGACCTTTTATTATCCAGGTGCCTTCTTCAACTTTGAAATTTCGCCCATTCTGGTCGTGCACACTGATACGAGACAGTCTTTTGCGCACTTTGTTACCTCGTGAGTTTTTCTTTGCTCTTCTCGTCTTCAGGTTTCGTTTAGCTAACTACGCAACCTAAACAGAACATGTGCCATCGTCGGAGGTGTCCTCACCGTCGCCTCGCTTCTTGATAGTGTGCTATTTGCGACTACGCGTGTGCTGAAGAAGCAGGTTGCCGGCAGTGGAAGTGCAAGTGCAGGATATGGAGCTGTTGGGGGAGGGAAGCTTATGTAAAATACTACCGACGAGAGTTAGTATTGCTGTATGATTCTACCTGCCGGGGATGGAGAATGGTATTTATGATGTTTCTAATCTTGTGACTGAAGTGGGGGAGGTCTTCTTATTTTGAGAAAGAAGAAATCCCTGAAAGCTAACGCGCGGCCATATGAAGAGTAAAGTTCAACGTACGATGGAATGAGAAGAGTAAGCACTTTCGCATATTGGGAATAGCAACTTGGTAACAGCGCATATGGTGAGATGGCCGAGTGGTCTAAGGCGCTAGATTTAGGTATCCAGATTTTTCATCTATCTCTAGTCATTCGTGGCGTGGGTTCAAATCCCACTCTCATCATAGATTGAGTATCGTGAATATGTTTTTTTTTTGTTTGGTTGCTGGATTGCGAATGCTCGCCGTGTAGTTTTTCTTGAGGGAGAACAAGTCGAAGGTCAGAATATGATGGAATAATCGCAAATAGGTACTATGTATATACAGTGATACAATGAATCATGATACATGGTTTTTTTACAGATACTTTGAATTGACGAAGGGTAAGTATTGGGCAATCAACGTTTTTAACCCTATTCTTACTTACTAGTATATCCCTCCTTGCTTCAACCAAGACCCACCTCCCGCGCACCTCCCTCACAACCCAACTTCGCGTCTTTCCTCCCATATATATCATATCCGCTCTACCTCACGAAACAACACAATTCCCATCGGGACCAAATTCTGGAGGCATGGGGCCCATGATGGATTCGGGCGGGGCGCCGTAGTTTTGCATCTGTTTGGAAGTAAAGGAAAAAGACGATAGGTGAGCGGAGGGAGGATGGGAGGAACGAGGTCCGAGGAGCGAATTACGAAGAAAGAAGGACGAAGAAACGGGAAGAAACAACTATGAGAGAGGCATATTGACAATGACGCAGAATGCGATCGATGCAGTCTGGGATCCCACCAAAGACAACGCATTTCGCGCGCAACATAACTCAACGGTATTACTCACCTCACCCATTCAGCTCGGCGATCTTGGCCCCAATCGCTTTATCATTCTCATCATACCCCGGGTCTTCAAAGATCTTGATGATCTCCCTCACGTATTGGTATTGCTTTTCGTACCTGGTCTTATCGGCGGGAGCGAGGTCTGCGGGAGGGTTTTGGAGGTAGGAGGGGAACTGGGTAAGGAGGGAGGAAACGTTAGTCAAGGTCGAGAGGGTAATGCGAAGGGCCTAACACACCTTATCATTCAACTCCTTTAACGGCTCGTACAACACCTCTTTGCCCATTAGGGAACCCATCATATTCTCGAGGAAGCCTGCGAGCTCGGCATCGTCCTCTGGTCCATCGCCAGCTCCAAAGTCATCCAAACCGAGATCTTTTAAGGAATTGAGCAGTCCTTGTAGTGATTCTGGGCCGGCGGAGGTAGATGATGATGAAGCCTGTGCGTAAAGATTAGATTAAAGATGACGCGTAAGTTGGATGGCGGGCACCTGTAGATTATCCTCGCTCTCCTTGAGCTTATCCATCGTTTGCTTGATCTTACTCTGAAAGTCGCTCGTCGCCGCAGACGCACTGGCCGTCGTCGCTGGAGGCACATCACTAGGCGCCATGCCATCCATACCCTCAATCAGCATGGCCTCCCAAGCAGCTTTCATTAACCTTTCCGTCTCCTTTTGTTTGATCTGTTCTTCTGTCAAGCCTGCTGTGTCTTGCTCCGAGTCGGCAGCACTAGCATCTGGTCCGTTCCCAACAGCTAATTCTCGCATGAGATCCTGCATATTCTCTACCAAGGCCTTTGTGAATTCATCCGACAAGGCACTTTCGTATTCTGCATTCTCATCGGGAGCAGCAGCCAAGGACGAAGAAGGTACAGTTCCAGAACCAGGTATAGAGATGGGCTTGGAGTCGACACGAGTGTTAGTTCGTGGTCGGCCGAAGGATGTGGTAGTTGTTGCGGTTGGAGGCGGGGCTGGAGGTGAGGTTAGTGGCGATAGTGGCGAGGCGCCTTTGGTTTTCGGTGCGAATTCGGATAGGACATCTATTAGAATACAAGGTAAAAGTTGCAAGTTGGATAGTATGAGATGGAGCAAGAATTACTTGCCATCGAGATCATCCAAATTATCATCTGCGTCGATCTGGAGATTATGCGGTGTAGATTGGGACATGGTAAGAGTTGGAGAAAGAGAAGAATATGTGTGGCGATGACAGGAAGAAAGCGCGTGAAAACGCGTTCAGTCGGGACTCGGCCATCTGATCAAGCTCGTGACAAGATTTCGTGGCGGATGATTGATCGTAGGTCGAATTCTGAAGCTCCTCCACTAGATTGACGTTGATTAATGATTCACGAAGTACTTGAAATCCGACTCCGTCGTTTACCAAAAACAAGTCATGAACCGCCAAGTTAACACCTCATGACCGACATGGGGATCGACATATTTAATGAAAACCCTCTGGTGTTACTCTCTGCTTCTACCCATCTTCAGACGCTTGGACATCATTCCGAGTCATACCCCTAACGTTCGGCTCTTCCTCTTTTTCTCTTGAATAACGAACTTGAAGACTATTCCCTCCGCTAAGAGTCACAATCGAGCACACCTTGGATCTTCAGCCATCAAGAAGACACGCGGATGACAATGCGACTCTTTGGCTCGGGTTTAGCTGAGAGACCGTGTATCAATGGCACTAAATATAGCGATTACGAGGACTCGGATCTGTTCAGGAGAAAGAGAAAAGTGCATGCAGTGGAAGCTGGATGAGATGCGGAATTCCGAACAAGCTCGAATAAATCAAAATGAGATTTATAGAACGACTCTGTACTACCAGTATGACTGCGGAGTCTGGACGAATCCCATAGCGTCGGGAGCCGACCTACTTCATATCCTCATCCCGAGTCTATTCCGCTCAACCATCACTCAACCGCAATTATCGAAAAAGTCGCAAAAACCTACATAATTAACGTAGCCTACGAACCCGTCATGATTCGTGAGCGTTCAACACCCGTGGGCCTTGTCATCCTTATTTGCTTGGTTCTTGCCAGGGTAACGAATCCCGAGTCCCAATACTCTCTGTCGCCCTTGGGCTCAATTGATAGCATTCTCAACACTATCGATAACGCTCAATACCCGTCTCCGTCTCGCCTCGTCTGTACTTGGATCGATTTCGAGATTGGTGAGGATTGGTGTTCGATTGGAGTGTGCCGTCGGGTCCCATCTGTCTGCAGCTAATAGTCGAGGCATCGGTGTCAGTTGGCTCGGCGCTTGAGAATAGGGTAGGTCGAAGTTGGAAGGGGATAGATGGACAGGATTGGAGCGGTCGAGGGAAGAAGGAAGCGGCTTCCATTGGGAAGATTGCGGTTCGGATGGTGATATTGGTCCTCCGGGTTGAAGCGTTTTTGGCCTCGATGAGGGTTTATGTCGCGGTAGGTTTTTTCTATTATTTGCTGTAAGAGTTTTATTTCGTCTTGTCTGGTAGTACAATACTCGTTCTTACCGGTTGTCCGTTTACTTCAGGTTCCGCTTCTTCCGCTGGCAAGGACGAATCTTTAGTCTCATCCGAGAAACATCGGGTGCAGGTATTCAACTTTGGTATTGCGCAGGTCCAGATTTGCGTCTTAATTCGTTTCTCTTATTTTTTTCGGGGTAGTTTAAACGCCTTGCATCACAACTCCTTAACCTTTACAACTCCTTAATCTTTCTTCTTCTGTTAACTCGTTTATTTCCTCAGACTGAGTGTTTCAGTCTTTCGCGACTAATCGCCAGCCTCTTGCTGGCACTACTATCGATTTGAAGTTAATTTATCTGAATTCCGGATCTCCGATTGTAGGCCTAGGTGCATTCTGATTAAAGTTTTGTTCATATGGCCCAACTCAAAAGCTGAGAATATACTCCAGTCTCACGTGCCGGGAAGATGTCAGGACTCGTTGATACGTTGATACGTCGCACGATAACTCACACCTCCATGTCCTCCCAGTTCTCATGGAACTCTCCAGCTCTCGACAAGCAAGAGTTCATCGCACTGATCTGTTTACTCTCCCTGAAGGCGCGGTCGTCAGCTTGAACCACCTGGTCCAAACTCCTTCCATCGTCTTAAAGAAGACGCAGGAGTGCAAGGTGACGACTCGGATGATGAATCGGATACAGAAGACACAAGCTCAGTGTTATCCGAGGACACAGCGCATCCACAACAAATATCACACTCTGGGCGCGCAGCGCTCAAAAGGCGTTTCTTGGATCGCTTCGCTGAGGTCCTCTCGAATCAGAAAGGTGCTCACCACGTTACCTGTGCCGTAATGCAGGAGTATGAAGACCATGTCATTGTGCGAGTTGCACGAAACGAAGGCTTTGGAAAAGCTGATCGTGTTTTCTTAGCGGTCTTTCGAGAAAATAATGGCTCTCATTGCTGCAATGGAACCGAGAACAGGCAGTGCTGATGCTGGTAAGGTCACTTTTGGGCGTAATCTCACCTCACTTCTTATAAAGTTATCCGTAGATCCAGGAGCAGATCTATGGACTCTGCTAATAAGATATGATGAGCCTCGGTTACAATACTATGCAGAAACAGATTGGTGCTATTGGGGCCCAACTCCGCCGCTCACTCCCACCCTCGCACCAACTCAGGGCCTGCATCTTTGCGCTGTTTGAAGCACTCGACCAAAATGATCTGGGAGATGCTTCGCGACTCTCTTTGCAGCTTTATTCCTCCCCAGAGAGCAGATCGAGCCTTGATGAATATCTTGGAAGAGATGCATCCAAGTTCATGAAACATGTTAATCTTCTAGCGCGCGTAGCTCGGGCACAAGTGACATTCTTAGAGATAGTGCATGAATTGCCTAGTTTCTCCCGGATCGAGGTCATTTGTGTCCACAAGCAGCGCAATGACAATAAAAGAAAGGCTCACACTCCATTCAACCTATCCAAAATCTTCCGCCTGCTCCAGCAGCCCCTAACCGAGCAGACATGTCGGCAGTTTGTCAATCCTAAGTTAAATATAGCCAGGATTGAGGAGGATTTTATTGTGCGCCAGAAACAAGGTCTCCATGTCCATGCTGAAGTCCAGATTATTCAGCATCTTGCACAGGCACGGATTGCCATTGATTCGGCAGACATCTTTCCATATATTGGGTGCAGCAAGCTTAGCTGCTATATGTGCCAATTATTTCTTGATGCCTACTCTTCATTCAAGATAAGAGGGTGTCATGGAAAGCTTTACAACCAGTGGATTATACCTGACATGGTCAACATCCATCCTGATACTGCTGAAAAGCTCAGGCAGACAGTAGAGATGCTCCAACAGCATTTGCTAGTGGAGTTAGGAAAGCCACTACTCTGGTCATATGGACCACATGCCTGAGTCAACCACAGGAACAACCATCTCCAGTATTTCTGGGGACTGTGATTACCATCCTGATGTTGCATCTGCATGGTCTAGGTTTCTGCAATCTCGAGACCATTCTCTGGCACTGCAGAAACATGTCATGCAAGTTTAAATAATCTATGGTCTGTGAATTTATGTCTTTCAGTGTATGGCTAATGCTAATATATACACAATCTTTTCAATAGCCAAATTCAGCATCCTCCATCTGATGTATCTGGGAATGTTTATGTACAGTGGCTGCGAAAATTGATTTCACCCCTCTCCATTCAGTGGCCTATTCAGTAGGTCATGGGCGGTGACATCAATTTTTGCATCCACTTGTACCAGGGCCAGAAAATCAATCCCTGGATACTATATCCGAAGGCTGGTATTACTGAAGGTTACTGCATCTCATGCCATGCCACTACCACTCGACGTTGTTCACACTGTACTGGTGGCTTCTTCTGCACACTAATATGTGAGCAGGAAGATAATCCTGCTGCCATAGAACACAGGATGGGAAAATGTGGTTTGAAAGTCACAACAGCAGAGAGACTTTTAATTGCCTGCATTCGAGATGAGCTTCCTGATGATGAAGAGGTCCTGTCTGATTTTCGATTTAACCATTTTCCTACTACATTGGAGAAGTGTTGCCTTCTTAGGGCTGTACATTGGGTTGCTCAATAAGAACTACTGGGTATCCAACCCAGTGTACTTGACCAGTGGCAAAGGGAAGATGTTCTCTCTCAGAGAATCATCCAGGAGTTTGAATGGCAACTTCAAGAAGGATATAGAGGTCATTATTATCTCTGGTTCAAAGAGAATCTGAATGCTTTTTGATTCTCTTGAGCCATTCAGCCCTTTATTCTTTCTAGAGCGGGCAAGATCATTGCTTCCTTTGGAAGATCAGCATCAAGATTGTAGAGAATTTACTCCAGTTGCAAAGAAGGAGGCATACTTTTTCTATGCCTTTGTTGTCAGTGCTGGACAGCATCCACATCCGCAGATGTCACCATGGCTTGACTTTGGATTCTGCACCTGTCAGAATGAAAGAGAAGAAAGACACCTTGGGGGACTATACCAGCGGCTCCTGGGAACTTTACTCCCTGACTCAATTTCCAGGTTGGGGTTGTTGCCACAGTATTCTCTTCCCCCCAAATGTGGTTTCACTGAATTTTGGACTGCACATGAAGAGGGCTCACTAGTGGACCTTTTCAATAGGTGTGGCTTGGGAAAGGAGCTACACACCTTTCATCATCTTCCTGGCTTTCTTTCTGCACCTGCCTGGAACATGAAGTACTACTCAAGTGGTGGCGGGCCAGTATATCCATCAGTCTGGCTCCTTAAACAATACATTGCTAATGGAAACCCCTGGAATGATAAGTTCCTTCCCTACCCGCTTCAGGTTGACTATGGTTTTCGTAATTGCCCTGGAGCAAACTCAGCCAAAGCTGAATTATTCAAGATTTATGCACATGTTCTTACTCGTGCAGATCCTCTTGAGCTGCACCAAGCCTGTATTCAAGGCCGTTTGTTTGATTTTTGCAGGAAAAGGATGGAGATTGATTCAAGCATGAAACCTATCATGCATAATGAATACCCTTTAAAGAAAGATCCAAAAGGTACCTGGAAATGGAGTGGGATGAGTACACACAATATTATCCTAGTTGGATCATTGGCAGGTATGTATATTGATCTTCTTTGCCTTTTCAATGCTTCATTGTCATTCTGTTTCTACATATAGAGGCACATGTCCAGTGGGCAGTGAAAAATGTAGGAGCTATTGTGCTGGAAGGAGATACTACATTTCAAACATTGAGACCTCGTGAGTTGCGGTCACTGAGAGAAGGAAGAATAAATGGACCACCTACTCCATAGCAGAGAATTTAAGTAGTGTTTTGTGAGATATGTAGTGAAATCCCTATTCCAAAAATTATATTCATTGTCAACAAGAAGTTAGGCCTTCTGTTCAGTCATTGTGTCTTTCAAGTTTCATCATATCTTCCTTAGGGTAATTCTTTTGAGCAACCCCCTTGCTTCAAAGCAATCCCTCTGGAAGTATAGTTTGGCAACCCTGTCACAGTTTTGTACATCTTTTTCGTATACTTCTCCTGCATGTAAGCAAAAGGTTTATAAATGTACTGTACCCTGAAGAATTGAAAATTGAAGAAAAAAGAAACAAATTCAACGCAGCACTGGAACAATATCATGGACACATTCGGATATGAACCGGAGATCTTTTGCAAACAATGGAAGGAAGACCCATGCAAAGTGAACGCGGACGTGAGAAGCCCTAGACCATACGCCCTTGCTACCCTCTGAAACGACATCCATGGGAAGCCACAGCTCCTTCGGTTTCATGAGTCATACTCTAGACATTGATCCAAGCCTGCCTCTCATCTGCTTTTCCTGTCTGTTCTCTTGTTCCTTCGTGAGGGATTAACCGCATCCTGATCCAGGTATCCATACTCTAATACTCCCAGTCGCGGGTGGAAATAGTCATAGTAATTCCGGACAGCCACTCGGAAAAGCGTTCGTATTGACGCACTCTGTTGGGTTGAATTTTACCAAACTAGCGCGCGGAGATCGGGTTCTGGATGGTTTAGTTATGGATGGTTTAGTTATGGAAGAAAGAGAAGGCGGCGAGGAATGAAGACTGTCGTTTCAGGGGAGGTATATGAAGCCGATGAATGCAGAGGATCTAGGTAGAACGGACCTAGTTGTTACTCGAGAGCTGAAAAGCCTCAATCAGACTGTCGACTATACCATACTGCACCATACTGAATGATACATTCGACATTGTCTCCCGGCGAAAAGGAAAATTGTGATATGAGTAGAATAGAAGAAAAAAAAAGACCATTCTGAGCAGCTGGATTTCCCGAGTTCAATCTAGATGTGCGTGCGGCGGTCGGAGAGTCGGAATTGTCGCGTCCGACATACGATGTTTATCCTGTGTAAGGGTCATTGGAATACTCGAGCGAAAAATATACGGATACACACCACTGGATCAGTTTATACCGTTTTAATACCGACCTTCACTACGAGCTTCAATTCGGCATCGCGTAAAGGATTGAAGATTTACCTCCCTCCAATCTTCGGAATAACACACGGAAATCCCGCCGATGATTGCTTCGTTCATATTCTGAGCGCCAAGAGTCAACTGGATTCGAAATATCAGTTGTTAGAAGCAGTAGATAGTGAAGGATAACATCAGAAAGTGAGTAAACATTTATCAAGGGCGACATCGAGCAACTGTGTAATCGTGTCAAAGGACACGGAATCCGCCATGTTTTTTGAAGGGTACCGCGGACGTTGATTTAGATGGGAATTTGGTTGAGTGACTGGTTCGACTGTGAAGCGGTGTTTGGAATTAAAAGCCAGAGAAAAGCAGACGGAAGTTGGGACGGCTGTTTCAGCGCTTCACGAAGCTCGCAAGCGTGGACTTCAAGTCATCCTGCACTCGAAGTTTAAATGGAAGTATTTATATAGAGCCCGCCTTAGCTCAATCGGATAGAGCGTCAGACTTTTATAGCCTGAAAATACAATATAACTGATCTGAAGGCTGCGAGTTCGACCCTCGCGGTGGGCTATTTGAGGCTTTGTAACACACTCCCTGTCCTTTTTTGTCGTCGATTTAATTTGCACTACACATCCTAGAGCGAATCAGCACTTACGATGAAGTTTCGAGATAAGCGCCCGATGACACAAGCAATTGCCGAAATGGGAAGCTGTCATTTTTTTGACCTCGTTGTTTCGTGCTCAACCACGACCGTCTCTATTCTCCTTTGTGAGCAAAGCCAGCGTCTACAGCATCGGAAACATTGCCGTGCTCAATACCACTAGTGTAAACGACCACAGCTTTCGCTCCAGCCTCCCGCGGACCCAAGCAACTCATTCAGCTCTTTCTTTGTTTTTCGTTTCTCCATCTCTGGCACGGTCCTTTCGATTCTGACGCGCCCTGAATACACCTTCCAAGATTGAACGAGTGGCGCTAAAAATTACTGGAAGAAAGGATGGCAGCGATGTTATTCGCGTGCTGTGCGAGAGGGAAAGCAAGAAATAAGCGGGCCCAAAGTCATGTTTACGATCCCCATGTAAGTACGTTCGTTTAGAATTTGCTTTTTTCTTCCTTCCGGATCCATGTTTGGTTGCTCTACCTAACTCTTTATTTGCAGGTAATTCCAGACGAAGAATCGCGTCTTATTCCGACTACTGAGGAGCCTGAGATGTGAGCTGCCAATACCTGTAGCGTTTCTCAATACGACTCACAATTCTTCCTTTTTGTTTTCTTCCTTCCTTGCGAATACCCTTTGCCAATTGTTCCCCGTCTTCTTCGTTGCACTGTTATCGTCCTCGGATTTGCCTCACTTTCGATTTGGCCAACTATTCCTGTCCACTACTCGGGTTACGCGGCATCTTGGTCTAACTCCCAAAGTGCTGTACCAGATACTATCGCCGAGGAACTCGATAAGAGAAAAGCAAGACTTGAAAAGATTGTCAGAGCCAAGCAGGGGTATGCTGTTCGTTCTTATGCGGCCGATATCTAATGCTAATGGTATCTTCTTCCCATTTTCCTTTTATTCCCCGCTGTCTCTTATCTCTCTGCTCGCCTCAGGAACATGATCAACACCTACTCGTATGGTCCATTCTACGCTGGCCGTGGAAGGTCTATCTCCCGGTCCGTCTCTCGAGACCCCTCAGGCTCAGTTGCGCGTTATGGTTACAAATACGGATACGGTGCCGTAGGGCACAACCCTTCCCTTGCACACACCATTTCGATGCCATCACCGCTCGAACCCGAGCCAAGCGAGGTTCGGGTGCAGATTGCTTCGGCAGCAGAGGGAAGGGCGTCTGTTGAGCGGAGCGGATCAGGATCCAGGAAAGGGACGAAGGGAGGAAGTGCTTCCGGCTCTGTAGAACGCACAGGAAACGGAACCGCAGATGCAAGCCGGAGAGGAAGTGAATCGCATACTCCCTACCTCCGACCTTCGCTAGTAATGTCACCCTCATCTTCATCCCTCGCCAAATCAATGACTTCGTCTCGTGAGTCCATGTCGGACTCGCATGGAGGCACAGGTGCAGGCTTGGGTGTGAGAGTCGTGCGTCCTTTGTCTCTGGCTTCTGGGAATATGGATAGACGAGGGAGACCCAAAGTGAAAGCGGGAGGGAGCTTTCCCAGTCCTATTGCCTCGGGGTATACATCGGCAAGCTCTGGAGATGGTGTAGCGCCAGCTGTGCAGAGTGGATTATCCTTGGAGGTAAGATTATATATATTCTCTGTGATCAAGCTTTAAGCTAACCCTTCTTTTCTCTCCCGCGATTTTCTTTTCTTTTTTTTCGTTGATCCACTTCCTCCTGCTCCTGCGTACCTAACCAGCAAACTCCCCGTCCACTAAACGGGTTTCCTAGCGCAACCACACCTTCAACATCTACGCTCACCGCTCCTCCATCGTCACCTCATTCTGAATCTGATCACCTTGGTGACAGCAACCAAAACCAAAACGAACATCCTCCAACTTCAAATCAAGCCGGGAAAAAGACACCACAACCGGTGTTCGAAATCAAGGATGTGGGGGAGTTGACGATCGATTGGGATTAGGGATCGGGGATTGGTTTCGGTTCTTCTCTACTTCCAACTTGCGCGTATGTCCTGGCCCTTCCGTTTGCATCTCTCTACACCCATGTCTTTGTCCTGTTCATTTACATATGGAATTCTGCTCTCGTTGTCGTTGTCATTGCTTTCCCCTTCGTTGTTTTCATAGTTTTCATGGTTGTTTTCGTTTACCTTACCTTACAGGTCGGCGGCTGGTCGTCTTTCATCCTCATCTTTTTAGATAACTTCACGTATACATACATACTTATTATTGACTGTACTCTACATCCAGCACTCATCATCATTACCTATAGGCTATACTCTCTATCATGATATCGATTTATCGTATGCTCTAATCTTATTACTTACAACGACTTGTTACTTACAGTAAAGCGCATTCTTTGCAGACCCGGAATTATGATCTTCTTTTTTCTTTTCACATAATTTAAATTTATTCTTTGCATAACGTTTGTAGTACACATTGTTCTTTGTCCATAGAAAATGTATCTTCTGCTTTCGTGTTACCACTAACTGTTAGAAAAAGAGATTAAGCGCCGACACGTCATTCCCTTTCCACCATGCCATCTAGCTCCAAATCCTAGAGGCCTGTTGGCTTCCACGTCCTAGTGCTATACATCAGTATCGCGTCATGTCCGCCACCATTTCCGGGTGTGTTAGCCCGCCATTCTGAAATCTTCAAATCTAGTCAATGGCAACTCTCTCTTCAAATTGATTCCAATCTCCTTCTGCAGAAACGTAGACGGCGTATTTTGTTATTTTGTCGGGATCCTTCGTGTCCACAAAGTACTTTCAAAATGCCCCCCTCTGGTCCTGAACAATAAATTGTTCAGCTCGAACACCTATGACCTCTAAGGACCCTGCTTGACCTATGTAGCACTTCCCACACTCGTTAATATTTCCCACTCTCCAACTTGAAGTACGTGGACTGCCGAGATGAGACATCATGAGGGTTCGAGAGACAGTGCGTTACCTTCCAGACCTAGATGTTCCTGCAGCTGATGGTTACCATTTCGGTCTACATAGCTTTACTATTGCAGTCTTTTATCCCATTACGGTCGAAACTGCCCCTGGACAGTTTGAGTGGTGCTCATATAAATACACTCAAGGCGTTAAGGGCATGAGTACCCGTGCTATATGCATCGCCTGCCGGACTCGGACGCACCGTATTGTAATACTTACGCTGGTGAGGTACTTACAAATACTTGCTTTATATGTGTCTTTCTAATTTTTTGCGCTCGTCAGTGAGAGTTCAAACATCCAACCCCGGATTTCTCCTTTCGTCCAATTTATTTGCTCTGTAAAGTTCGTAATGCATTTTTGGCTAGCGGGAGCCCCAGAGATGATGTTGTTTGCCACACCGGATGCTCTGGAACCGGCGTTCAGCACTTGGACCATGCCGTGTAATAAACCTTCCTTCCTTTCTTCAAGGCATTTCTCTAAAAAAAAACCTAGGGGACGCTTTGGATATGGGAATCGATTTATTCCTCGATTGCTGATTGTTTCACCCATGAATGCTCAAGAATTCACAGAGTTTTGCGACAATTTTATGTATGACAGCCTATCTACACATCGAAATGGTGCATTCATTTACTTCAACAGCTTTTCTATGCTATTCTATACCCTTCTCCAATATTTCGAGATGCGGCTTTCTTTCGCCATACCCAAGCAGCAAGGACTGCGCACGGCTCCTCTGATGTGAATAATTGTCTCCACGCTCGCAGAGGTTTGCTTTAAATATGCTTCCAGTTCACAATTTCTTTAAGCTTCCCTCTTTCCTTTCAATTTGCAACTGGGAAATCCGCTTGATATCGAAACATGATGCTCAACATGCTTACTCCAGTACTGCTAGCGATAGCTTTCAATCTCGGATCGGTTAACGCTGTAAGTTAATTTTTTTTTTAAATCTCTTTTGTTTCCAACACTATTTTTTCTAAACCTGCTTTACGTAGGCTCCAGCTAGTTCTTCCAGTGTTGAATCGTTCAGCTCTACATTAGTGGCCACGGGTACTGCTGTCACCACAGTCGTGAGCTCGTCGATTCTGGCCACCAGTGTGGCACCGAGCTCGTCGATTCTGGCTACCAGTGTGGCACCAAGCTCGTCGATTTTGGCTACCAGTGTGGCACCAAGCTCATCGATTTTGGCTACCAGTGTGGCACCAAGCTCGTCGATTTTGGCTACCAGTGTGGCACAGAGCTCGACGACTCTGACTACCAGTGTGGCACCAAGCTCGTCGATTTTGGCTACCAGTGTGGCACCGAGCTCGTCGTTCCCGACTACCACAGCTGTGACTCTGAGCTCCTCAGTTGGAATTCCCACTGTTGCGAGCTCGCCGTGCGTCTCCGAGTCGATTCCGGCTACCACTCTGACAACGACTCACGTTACGGGCTCTGCTGTGAGCTCGTCGTTTACGAGCCACGCTACGATGCCACACCACAAATCAAGGCCACACTACGCACCGATTCCGACTGTCACTGTTACAGTGACTGAGGTGGTCACGGATTGTGCAGTGACGAGTTCGTCGTTCAGTTTAATCCCGACTACCACTGGCACTGTTGCAGTTACGAGCTCGTCGTTCAGTTCGATCCCGACTACCACTGGCACTGTTGCAGTTACGAGCTCGTCGTTCAGTGCAATTTCGACTACCACTGGCACTGTTGCAGTTACGAGCTCGTCGTTCAGTGCGATTCCGACTAGCGGTATAGCAGTTACAAGCTCGTCGTTCAGCTCAATTCCGACTACCACTGTGGCAGGCATAAGCTCTTCGGTTTTCACTACCAGTGCCACGGTGGTTAGCGCCAACTAGCGCTGAACATTGGACCCGCAAATAGTATATCTCGCTTAGTGATTGTTGAGTTGCAAGAAGAGTTACGAAGGGTTTTCTTTGCTTCCTATTTTTTTTACCAGTGTGAAGGACAGTCGTTGCATTCAATAATTGAATACATATTTGTGCATATCTAATGTCATAGAATTCTTTTTGTTTTATTCTCTCCCAGGTCCAATTTTATTCGGGTAAACAATAAACAGTACGACGCAGGCAAGGCTCCAACGCTATGTCGCCGACAACATTCGTTCTTGAAGGTTCTCTCCATTCATCAAACAGAACGGAACGTACGCGTCTATGCGGCGCGGTGAATCGTGAACGACTGTTAACTTGACGCGTAGAGTACTTTGCAATCGCTAAATTCCAACAGTAAATCCAACAGGGAATCCAATGGGTGATAGGAAAAGAGCGCGTGTCGCGAAAGTAAACTGACCGAGTCTCTCGGGAATTACTATGATCAGAATGAAGATTCCTCATCAACGTATAGACATGGCGTAGAAATTGTGGGTCTGGGACGACTCGGAATCCTTGCCATTCACCAACGTGAGTTCTTGGAAAAACACAACCAAAACCGGTTAATCATTTACGGTCTCAACCATGGCTGCCTTTTACCTCCGAATCGGTTAATGAGAACAATGCCTGCTTACTTCTATAGTTGGTTAATCTCTCGATAGCCACAGTGGTTAATTGAGACCTGCAACCTTCGCAGTTGGTTCATCTTTGCATAGCTTAATAGCACAGTGGTTAATTTATTGTGTAACTGATTAATCCATGCCTCTGATTGCAAGTAGTTAATGTTCCTGAGAGTTGGTTAATCCTTCCATAGCTTACTAACGAAGTGGTTAATTTATTGTGTAACTGGTTAATTCATGCAAGTAGTTAATGCTCCAGAGAGTTGGTTAATCCTTCATGTAAGTGGTTAATTGACTTGCCTTCGATTGAAAGTGGTTAATCCTTTGACTTGATTATGAGTGGTTAATATACTTGCCTTCAATTGATAGTGGTTAATATACTTGCATTGCTCATCCAGATACTCCAGATAACCATGCAATCGGAGCCAAAGGAGATAGGTATGGGAAAAAGGTATGGAGAGGATATTGGAGGTGACCATTGAGATAGGCATGGAAGAAGGACATGAAGGTGGGGATTGAGATGTGAATGATTTAAGTTGATAGTAAGTCTCTTACTGTCACGGAGCCCAAAACTTCCCCAGTCAGCCATCCAACCGCTACTAATCTTTGCAGAATAACTGAATCTGTTGTTGAACAATGGATTCAGTTCCTAACTCCTGGTGGCTGTCGCGGTCATGCTTGTTCAGCAAGCGAAGGAAGTGGATCATGAGGGGAAAAAGCAAGAAGCAAGTGGTCAATCCGCTTAACTTTGCATACATGTGATGACTAAATCATCTGGTTAATTATGAAAATGATTAAGTCGCTTCCCTTTGTGTTCTGAACAGTCAATTAACTATTTGCCAAAGCAGTTAATCCATGTTGTCTCTTGGATACCTGCCTTCCCACCCACCTCTCGACACTGATTTGGATATAATAGGCAGTCATGGTTGAGACCGTAATTAGTTAACTAGTTCTGGTTGTATTGCAGGTTCTTAATGACCTAGAACAAATCGGAATCGGATTGTTAACGAGCAAAGCTCGAGGGTTCGACCTTGGATTCCACTGCGAGGGTCATCGCGTCACCCTGGCGCACACTGTGGTTCTGATCTAAGATATAATTTCTTGTCAAATCAAATCTAGGAGTTTTCTTTCGTTTCAACGTTCTGCCAACGTGGATCGGATATGAATCGGATGTGCTTACTACTATAGGGTTAATTCTAAGTGGTGCTCAGTTAAGGTTATTTAGAGGTTCTCGACTGACTGATGATATAAAAGTGTTTTTGGGCTCGGAAATACATGTTCAATCAGCAGGCATAGTACAGTCATAATCCTGAAATATTACACGGCTTAGCAATCAACACTAAGTACATGACCGGAATGAGATTTCAGGGGTTAATATCGCTTTCAAGAGATGCTACATCACCTTTCAGTCCTAGAGGAGATCTTCCTGCAGCTGATGGAAAGATGTTAGCATTACGGACCTACTGTCGAAACTGAACAGTTCGAGTGGTGCTGAAATAAATACGCTCAAGGCTGAGTACCCGTGCGCTTGGGTGCTACATCGCCCGCTGGGCGCACCTCGTCAGTTTCCTAAATTGTTATACTTAAGCTAGTAAAATACTTGCCTTGATACTTTTCAAGTAGGCCTACTAATCTATTGCATTCCTTAGACTCAGTGACAGTTCAACCCTAGCTTTCACATTCGTTCAACACATTTGCGCACAGTGAAGATTCTACGGTATGTCACAATAATGACCATATCTCAGCCGTAGTAATATAGAAAGCGAATGTTATACATGAAATTGAACCAGCTTACACAAATTTTAACAATGGAAAGATCACACCAAACATGACTTGTACTGTAGGCATTATGTTCAAACCACTCTCTTTCGGAACATCACCTCCGCAGACCGATTCGGAATGACAGTAGATCCATCCCATTCATCGGGAGGGTATCCTCCCTCGTTTTCAAACTGGATATCGTAAGTGACCAAAACATGCGCAAGGAGGGCTTTGAGCTCGTTCACTGCGAAGAATCGTCCGGGACTACAAATAAAGGATTAGTCAGAATTCGAAAATGTATCAGTTGTAAAGGAAAACTGACCACATGTTTCGTCCGCCGCCGAACAGTATGAAGGAAGGGTCTACTCCTACCATCTGGTGCTTGAGACTTTGACCTTCTTGTGCCCGCATGTCGGAGAATCGGAAGGGGTTCATCGCGTCTGCCCTCTCATAAATCTCCTGTGAATGACTTTGTAAGCGGCGCTGCAAGAAAGCCCATAGGGTGTAAACCTACATCATCATGATGTATTCCATATGCAGCTACGGAAACCATCGACCCGGCAGGGATGACAGTTCCGTTGGAGAATGTGAAGTCTCTGAGTGCCATTCGGGACATCGCCGCTATGAAACTGTTAGGCCGCAACAAAAGCCAAAGATCTGCAGTCAACTTACTTGCACCTACACCACTGAGCCTTTGTGTTTCCTTCATAAAGCTATCCAGCTTCTTCATCCCGCCCATTGCAGCCTTAGTCCATCCCAGCTCCTTGACAACAGATTCTACCTCTTCACGCAAAGGTTGAATTATTACGGGGTTACTAGCCAGGCGGAAAAGACTATTGGTAAAAGTCTAAAGAAAAAATAATCAGTAACCGCAAGCTGAGGTCATTAATGCATACCAGAAACTCACGATACTCTTTGTGGCAATTGCAACAGTCACTGTTTGAGAATGGCGCAGCTATACTGTACTAGTCCATAACATACCGTGGTATGAATTGCAGCGAGGTTGATAAGAAGGACACGCGAGACAACATTGTATACGATGTTATTACGGCGTTCGCCTTGCGCTTCATCCAATATCCAAGAAATAAGATCATTCTTTCGAAAGTGTAAGACTTGACTTTGAACGAGAACAGTATTTAAAAGCCTACAGGTTTGCCTGGCCATTCCGATGATCCGTATTCTTCCTCCTTCTGAAGTCGTTCCAAGATTAACGGCTCCAGGTGTCTCGTGGCACGCTTGATGCTAGTAGGAACATTTGTCATAAACTGGCGTACAATGCTACAAAATCCAAGCCAAAGATGGATATGAATATCAGCAATCTAGTCCAAGATTAACGGAAAGAACTGACGGCTTGAGAATAGTTGGATAATGCTGAATTGTTTGTGCACCCTTCATTGCGTCAACAGTGTATTCAATATTGAGATTCTATGAAGTGAAAATAAGTATTCCAGTTCTTGATGTTAGAAAAGAAAGTTTCAAACGATGTAGTCCCGATCTCGACCTTCCTTAAGATTAACTTGGAAATATTCCAAAGGGAAGATGAGAAACGTACATAGAGGCGTGCCAACAAAGAACCGGTTACTTGTCCTAGAAACAATTTTCATCACGGTATTCAACATGGGGACTTTTATCCATTCCGATGCTTAATGTCAAGATGATTAGACACAAAAGTTGGACAATCGTAATGATCCCCACCTTTAGCAGGAATTTGGTCCTCCATGGCAAGCACAATTTCATCTCGTAGATCATCGAACCGTGCACCCAAATTTCGTGTAAGAGGAGTGCGAACGATACTAATGTGGTATGGGTCTTTCCGAGGGGCAGGTCCAAAAGTGTAGTCTGATTGCATAACCTGCAACAAATTTTAATGCAAAAAAGCTTGATAACATTAGATTCAGACGCACCTGTTTGATCACTGCATCGAAGGAGAGATCCATCTCGCTGGCCTTCTTCATATCTTCAATCATCTCTTTCCCTGAGACAACGACATCCCAACGGTCGGGTTTTGGAAATTTGAATGCTTGTCCTGGATACTTTATTGTCCGTTGGATACACATGCGCATAAAAATGGACCGCCATACCTTTTGATATCCCTCCAAGATAATTTCTCGAGCGTGGTCCTTGAATCTCCTAGCACTTATATAAGACGAGAAAATCCCGGATGAGCCTACGGTAGGTATGGCATTGAGCTGGGAAGATTCATGTTCACCGTCTATAACGAAAGGTCAGAGGATGGGGGTTACCTTAGTCATGCGAGCCCGCCATCGTGAAAACTTTGGAACGACGAGCGTTAGCAGGAAGAAGGCTCCCAAGATGAGAGCCTGAGAGAGGGGGTTCAGTGAATTGGGAGACATCGGCCGGCCTTGGATTGGTCTCATGGCAGCAATATTTATCGAATCTACAAAATTATACGTCATGAGATCTGAATATAAAATGCATGGGGAGAACATACCGCATATGTGGCTATCGAGGTACAGAATGGATATAGAACGCTAACATACTTAGTTAGAGTTTTACGTGCAGCACCTTTCGGCGCCGATAACGTCAGATTGTCTGACAAGAACCATATCAACTTACTGTCCGTTTCTTGAAGCTTCGAATTTTTGGTCATCTCGAGATAGACGCGACAGTCGACACGGAGCTCGTGTGTTATAGTACATGAAATTTGAGCCAGCGTACACAAATTCGAACAGGGGAAACATCATACCACACCCGACCCGTACTGTAGGCATTATGTTCAAACCACTCTCTTTCGGAACATTACCTCTGCAGACCTATTTGGAATGACATTGATTCCATCCCATTCATCAGGAGGGTACCCTCCCCCGTTTTCGAACTGGAGATCGTAATTGACCAAAACATGCGCAAGGAGGGCTTTGAGCTCGTTCACTGCGAAGAATCGTCCGGGACTATAACAAAGGATTACTCAGATTTTGAAATTGCATCAGTTGTAAAGGAAAACTGACCACATGTGTCGTCCGCCGCCGAACAGCATGAAGGAAGAGTCTACTCCTACCATCTGGTGCTTGATACTTTCACCTTCCTGTGCTCGCATGTCGGAGAACCGGAAGGGGTTCATCGTGTCTGCCCTCTCATAAATCTCCTGTGAATGACTTGGTCAACGACACTGCAAGAAATACGATTCAGACTGAACCCACATCATCACGATGCATTGCATATGAAGCTACGGAAACTATCGTCCCGGCAGGGATGACAGTTCCGTTGGAGAATGTGAAGTCCCTAAGTGCCATTCGGGGGATCGCGACTATCAAACCGTCAAGCCATAACGAAAATGAGAGAGCCGCAGTCGACTTACTTGCACCTACACCACTGAGCCTTTGTGTTTCTTTCATAAAGCTATCCAGCTTCCTCATCCCGCCCATTGCGGCCTTGGTCCATCCCAGCTCCTTGACAACAGATACTACCTCTTCACGCAAAGATTGAACTAGCTCGGGTTGCTAGCCAGGCGGAAAAGACTATTGGTAAAAGTCTAAAGAAAAAATAGTCAGTAACCAGAGGCTGAGGTCATTGATGTATACCAGAAACTTACGACGCTCTATGTGTAAATCGCAACAGCTTATGAGAATGGTACAGCTATACTGCACTAATGGATGACATACTGTGGTGATGAATTGCAGCAGAGTTGATAACCAAGATACGCGAGACAACGTTGTATACGATGTTATTGCGGCGCTCGCCTTGCGCTTCATCCAGTATCCAAGAAATAAGATCATTCTTCCGAAAAAGTAAAGCTTGATTTTGAACGAGAACAGTATGTAAACGCTTACAGGTTTGCCTGGCCATTCCGATGATCCGTAATCTTCCTCTTTACGAAGTCGCTCCAAGATTAACGGTTCAAGGTGTCTCGTGGCACGCTTGATGCTAGCAGGAACATTTGTCATAAATTGGCGTACAATGCTACAAAATCAAGCCAAAAATGGATATATATATATATATCAGAACTCTAGCCCAAGACTAAGGAAAAGAACTGACGGCTTGAGAATAGTTGGATAATGCCTAAGTGTGTGCGCACCCGTGAATGCGTCAACAGTGAATTCAATATTGAGATTCTATAAAGTGAAGATAAGTGGTACAGTCTTGATGTTAGAATAGAAAACTTCGAACAATGTAGTCCTGGTCTCGACCTTCCTCAAGATTAACATGGAAACAGTCGAAAGGGGAACGAAAACACACATACAAAGAGGCGCGCCAACAAAGAATCGGTTACTTGTTCGAGATACGATCTTCATCGCGGTGTAGAGCATTGGGACTTTTATCCATTCCGATACTTGATAAATGGCAAGATGATTAGATACAAAAATAGGACAATCACAATGATCCCTACCTTTGGCAGGAATTTGATCCTCTATGGCAAGCTCAATTTCATCTCGTATATCATCGAACCGTGCACCCAAACTTCGTGTAAGAGGACTGCGAACGATTGTAACGTGGTATGGGTCTTTCATAGGGGCAGGTCCAAAAGTGTAGTCTGATTGCATAACCTGCAAAAAATTTGAGAGGATATATCGCAGAAAGTTTGATAACACGAAACGCACCTCCTTCATCGCTGCATCGAAGGAGAGATCCATGTCGCTCGCTTTCTTTATATCTTCAATCATCTCTTTCCCTGAAACAACAACATCCCAACCATCGGGTTGTGGAATTTTGAACGCTTGTCCCGGGTACTTGATTAACTATTAACCTACAGGCATGCGCATAGAAATGGCTCGCCATACCTTTTGATATCCCTCCAAAACAATTTCTCGAGCATGATCCTTGAATCTCCTGGCACTTATATACGACGAGAAAATTCCGGATGAGCCTACGGTAGGTATGGCATTGAGCTGGGAAGATTCATGTTCACCGTCTATAACGAAAGGTCAGAGGATGAGGGTTTACCTTATTCATGCGAGCCCGCCATCGTAAAAACTTTGGAACGACGAGCGTTAGCAGGAAGAAGGCTCCCAAGATGAGAGCCTGAGAGAGGGGATTCAGTGAATTGGGAGACATCGGCCGGCCTTGGATTGGGTCTCATGGCAATATTTATCGAATCTATAAAATTCTGCGTCATGAGATCTGAATATAACATGGATTGGGAGTTGTGAGGAGAACATACCGCATATGTGGCTATCGAGGTACAGAATGGATATAGAGCGCTATCTCGAAGAACATAGTTAGTTGGATTTCACCATCTGGCGTATTGTCTGACATATTTTCCCGCAAGTTGCAACAGCTATGGAGACATGGAGCCATTCAAAAACAATTCAAAATTTGACCAAAAACATTTTGAGGACATGTTGCTGATAAGGTCTATATCACTGTCTGTTTTCTGGAACTTTGAGCTCAAAGCCATTTCGAGATAGACCCAGAACTGATTCCACCCACATAAGAAGACCCTATCATTCACAAGATTTTTGAGGGCAAAACTTGACGACGGAGCGGATAAGGAATTACTGTAATGGGCGCTTTACTATTATTGCATGGTGAGCGCTAACTGCGTTACGCCACTCAACAATTAATTCGGTCGGATCCTCTTTCACCTCATCTTCGATGATCACTACCTTTCGACGATGCTCACCTCTATTAAGAAGACTAAACTCGACTTCTGCAACGGCTAATTCCAGTACTTCGACAGTAGAACCTCCTCCAGCAGGCGGCCACGTACCTTCTATCGCAAACTCCTCGCTTTTAAAGCAAACTCGTAATGAAGCATTGCGTACGCCTGGATTAACTTGGACCGACACAGACTCAGCTGCGCCCAATGAAACACGCAAGATGAACGTGTACCAGTCCATTCGCGACGCGCTTTCCACTGCGCTCTCTTCTGACGAATCAACAATTGTATTTGGTGAAGACGTGGCTTTTGGCGGTGTATTTCGATGTACTCTTGGACTTTCGGAGGAGTTTGGTAGGGATAGAGTCTTCAATACTCCCTTGACTGAACAGGGCTTGGTTGGCTTTGGGATCGGGTATGCAAGTATGGGAATGGGTCAGGCGATTGCGGAAGTGCAATTTGTGGACTATATTTGGCCTGCTTTTGACCAGGTTTGTACAATACGCGTTGTCCTAGAGGTCATTATTCTTACCTTTATTAGCTACTCAACGAAGCGGCGAAATTCAGGTATCGATCTGGCGGACAATTCAATCTCGGCGGGCTCACTATACGAACACCTACGATGGCTGTCGGTCACGGAGGGTTATATCACAGTCAAAGTCCGGAAGGTTTCTTTATGGGTGCCAGTGGGCTGAAAGTACGCGTCTGATTCGGTTGGGTACTTTGACTAAACTATGCACAGATTGTCATTCCGCGCTCGCCCATTCAAGCGAAAGGCCTTCTTCTTGCCAGCATTCGCGACCCGAATCCAGTTGTCTTCATGGAACCGAAAGATATTGTATCGAAGTGCTGGTGAGTCTTTTTTCTTTCCAGTGGAGTTATGTTCGAGCCTAGCGGAATTGAAATATGTTCACTGAGCTTGATATTTCCTTCATTATTCTATTCTCTTAAGCGCTGGCGACATCTACTAATTCATCCACCCCCAGTTGAACAGGTCCCGATATCAGACTACACTCTTCCCCTCTCCTCTGCAGAAACAATTCATCCCTGGGAAGGACCTCACTATCGTGACCTACGGAACCACCGTTTACACCTGCGAACGTGCTATCGCCATGTTGTCCGACCCACCACAGGGAGTGGGGAAGCATGTCAACGATGCGCTGAAAGATTTCAACAAGAAAAACTTCAAATCCTCCTCCTCAAACTCCACACCCTCAATCGAACTGATTGACCTCCGCACAATTCTTCCGTACGACCTCCCGTCTGTCCTCCGTTCCGTCTCACGTACGCGGCGCCTTATGATCGTACACGAGGGTCCTGTCACTGGTGGAGTCGGAGCACAGATTAGTAGTGAGGTGGGAAGGAGGTTGTGGTTGGAGATGGAGGCGCCGGTGAAGGTTGTCGGGGGATGGGAGTGAGTATCTTCTTCTCTTTGATCTACGCTTTTTTTCGTTTTATGCATGTCTAACCTCTCACAACAGCACCCCCGGCGTCGCTCTCCAATATGAGAAATTCTACATACCCGATGAGATAAGGGTTCTCGATGCGATTTTGGAGACGTTGGCGTATTAGTGGAGCTGCAGTGTACCGTCGATGGTAACGGTCGATTAGCGTGCTTGTTAATGTTAAGGGATTTTTCGCGACGTCGGAGTCGCTGTGAAGTATGTAGGGTAGTCGCTAGACCAACGCAGAAATGTATAGTATCGGAAAAGGCTAGTCGGTGCGACTGACAAAAAACAAAGATGTTATCAATGCATATCAATGCAGGGTCATGACAAGATTGGGGATTGAACCCAGGAGGTTTAAGAATTCCTTGGAGTCTTTACAGTAGTAGCGGCTCACCAGCCACTGAGCCATCATGCGACTGTAGTAAATGTTCTTAGGTCATTTTATTTACCACATGAAACAGCGACGAAAGCGAATAAAACTGTAGGAAACATGGTGGACCCTATGGATCCAAAGATCAAGCGAGATGATAAGATACACATGTACCCATTACCATAGACGAAAGTACTAACAAGTTTACGGGGAGCAGACTACATATCCTGAAAAGAGATTAGATATTGACCACGCCGACAAATTAAAAGTCGCCATCCCACTTATAATAAGGATGAAGGTCTTTGATACATTCAAACATCAGCTTGCTTTTGTCAAGCTTTCCTCCATACTTTCCCTCGACCATTCGAGCGAACTCGTCCAAACGAGCGACATCAAGCTCATTCTGGGTACAAAGTTCGGATTTAGTCAGTTACGCCCGATGCTGGTACTCTACTGACCGCATGGAAGGAATAAGTGACTGGGTTCGCCTTGCTCCTTATCCCCGGGACGAAAGAGGCCTGTGTGTTCCAAATTGAGCGACGAACGGAATCAGAATGAGAGTACACACACACATTACTAACGGGATCTGCGCCTTTGGAACGCCTTGAGCTCGCTTCATACGGCGCCAGCGATCGTAATGCATTACATATGCGATAGGACTTCCAGCATTGATTGCGGAGGGCTCGATAGAAGTGACGAGTGTTTGAAAGTCGTCCGCTGTGAGAGTAGTCGATTAACAGATTTGGTGGGCCGAATTCGACATTTGAAGCAGTCCATCCGGTAAGATAGGAGGCTAGGCTGAAGAGAGTCAGGTTGAGACTCAGAAATAATCTGAGTCCAATGTAAGTATACTATGTGTATATAATCTTGGACAAATCTTAGACAAAGAATAGCTTGCGTTCTGGCTGGGCTTGGCCCACGCTCACGAGAAGCACGGGACCAAGGACCTGAGTTCATTATAGGCCACTAAAACAGGGAGGGGCTGAAAGTGTGTGAGGACCGCCCGGGCGCCTATCTTATCTTTTGATAAGCCTGGCTTATAGTCAGCGCTTCACGAGCTCAAGAGTTAAGCAACTTTAACTGTCACGGTGGTTGTGGTCAGCCCTCACGACAAGATCTGCTGAACTGCTTATCCTGCTGTGAGCGCCGACATATTCACGATTCAATGTCAAGATGATATCAGGAGTCCTGTGCCTGTCAGTCAGTCACTCGCATTCCTCACTATTACAACCATGGAGTCGTCAATACCTTCTCATGGCGCAGAATACATATCCGAATTCCCGCCCTATTCTCTCCCTCGTTCTAAATCACAATTTGACTCTCTCATGCAAATGCTTGAACGAGGACGAGAGATACACCTTGGACGTGGGAGTTTAGTTGGGCGGAAACTGCGAGTGAAGCAGAAGTTTATGGTTTCAACGACAGCACATGTTCAAGGCAGTTCGAGCGGGATCGCAGAGATCTTTGATGGATTCATACGTGTAGATTCGTTGAAGCCAAGTTCTCGATACCAACCTGCCATTAGACCTACTCTCCTTCCATCTATTCCTCAAACCACTCCGTGTCCCTGGGACCACATAGACCCTGTGCAATCGATCAGTGTAGGGCCAGACCGTCTATCTCAGGTATATCAAGCTCAGTGTATACCATCTCAGTCGAGCTCCAATCCAGATTCGTCTGGTCAAATCCTGATAGCAAAATTCTACGTTGAATCGTTATTCCCTTACCCTTCCCCGGATGAGCTTGATGGGACTCCTGAGGGAACTTTCGACAATAACTGGCAATACGCAACGCAATGGGCTAGGGCAGAATGTGTTGCATATGAGAGGTTACGAGGGAGAGGTGTAGAAGGAGGACTTATAGCACGATCATATGGATTTTATATGGTTAGTGACACTGATTCGCAGTACTTTTCCTCTGAAGCTTTGATATAGGTCGAGTTGGAAGGCGGGGAAGAAACAATCTGTCACCTAATGGAAGATATCTCAAAACATCGAGGAAGACCGCTCAGCACTGTTGCCCCAAGCTACTCCAAGCGTTTCGATCCGGAAAGTTACGCAGATTTGGTACGATTTGCTCATTTAAAATCGTCTTTTGTTCATTAAGATTTCCTCCAGTTAGAATCATTATGCTGGTCAATCTACCTTCTCCGTACATGCGGAATCGCACATCGACACATTACGCCTGAAAATCTTTGGGTCCTTCCGTCGTCAACCATCTTCCGACTTTTCCGCCCGACCAGGAACCTCTTCCGCGATGTTGAAAATACACCCGGTTATACTCAACTTCTCATTTGCGAAAGTGATAGACGAAGACAACTCGGATAAGAGACGGGAGTTACTAGATAGCTCAGATGGCATGCAGTGAGTCTTTCTTTCCAACAGCTATAGTATCGATATATAGATTCGAAATCTTCTCCACGCAGATGTCTCACAGCCCTGCAAGACGCTCATCTCTCCGATACCCCATACAACGATATACGAGCACGCCTAGCAATGTCTTATCGATCCGCATGTAATCTTCCCTGTGACAATAACGAATGAGCGTGATAGGCTGTCTTCAGTACGCTTCATCGATATGGCCGGGTCATCCTCTGCACGTACCTCCACAACAACCGATTATATTACTCCGACTAGTACCGGTACAACCCGTAGTCCCTCCGATCCGAGTGTTGCATGGAATCTTGGACGGACCTTGAAGCAAGGTTCAGGCACTACAGGCGAAAAACGCAGAGGTGGGCAGACCAAAGTGAATTCTGCGAAACAAAAGATAAAACCACTGCCACCAAAGAAACCATATGAAGGTTCTGCGTTGAGCTTCTCGGATTTATATCTCAGTGTTGACAATCCATGATTTATCGGGATGGATGGCGTCTGGAAGAGGATTGGTCTCGAAGGATACGTACAAAAAAAATATGGACCTCGTTTCAAAAAAAAAACTACAGTAATTGCCTCGTTGTTCTCCAGGCTGAAATGGGTGGTGAATAGCGTACAAGTTTATGAAGAACAAAGGCGCACTGGTGTACAAGTGGTAAGTTGAGTGCAGCTCCCTAGCTTTTGTTGTGGCTTAACGGTTTAATAGTGGCGATGTCCCGAATGGCGCTCAGAGACTTCACGCTCTCCGACCCCTGTCGGGACGATAGTCTCCGTAGCTCATGCCCTCTGAATCGGATTCCTTGCAGTGTCGGAGAGTGGACACAGTGAACCCCTTCCAATTCTCCGACATCATGCGAGCACAGGAAGGTGAAAGTATGTATCAAGCACCAGATGGTAGGAGTAGATATACCACACACTTTCTATATTATATTATTACGGAGGTCAAAAGCTGAGGATATAGTCATTAATACTTACGCCGTGAAATTGTGCGGGTGACCGGTCCATTCCCCATTAGCTTAAGTATCTTGGATCTGACTCCTGAACGTTAACGAAGACTTCGAACGCCAAACTCAGAGTCTAGCTAGGCCTGTAGATGCGTAGATCGCTACCTAGATTAAGTATTCCGTTCCTTTTGCGGATGTCTTAAGAACGAATGATATCGACAAGTTAGCGTTGAAGTCTTACCTATTGCGTTGTTTCTTTCTACTACATATGAAGAACAAGATGGAACTCAAGAATAAGATAGAAAGAATTCTATGACATCGGATATGTATTATGCACAACAATAGTCATTTACTAATTAAAGTAATGAATGCAAAGACTACCTTGAGACTGCGCGGCGCTGATTCTGACTGCCATCACTTTTAAAAAAGATAAGAAACTGGGAAAACCCTAGCAGTGACTCTTCTTCCTTGTCAGCAATCCAAACCAAGCAAACAACCGAACATGATGTACCATTTGCGGGTTCAATGTTCAGCGCTAATTGGCCACACTGGTAGTCGGGAGCCTCGTAACATGGCTCGTGAACGACGAGCTCACAGCAGAGCCCGTAACGTGAGTCGCTGTCACAGTGGTAACCGGAATCGAGATGAACGCACACCTGGAAATGGTGGTAGGCGCATGAGTATGAGGGCTCAATACAGACACACAATACTAGGACTGGGTCATTAAACACCCCTATGAACGTGGAAGCCAACTTGGAGCCAGATGGCAGATGGCATGGTGGGTAGCCGGGGTAGCGTGGTGCAAGCGCTTAATATCTTTTCTTGGTAACTCTCAGTCTGCTCCGAAAGTCTTCTCATCACCTGGGACTGCAGCCAAGCCCAAAGATACAACCAGGTCACGACAGAACAATAAGTTGAAGCAAACGGTCAGAGTAAAAGTATGATTCTTGGACGAAAATCATCTGGAAGCCGAGATTCGGCAGAAGCATCGCAAAGCTGCTTTGGGCGCTCAATCCTTCAACCGCAACGACCATCTCTGATTGATCATTGAACCTCCCGTTCCGAAATGTTTTGGTGAGTACTTAAGTATCGACACCCTAATCGCTAGGAACGCACATTTTAACAATCATTCGATGAAGATATGTTCATCAGCCATCTGAATTGATGAGGGCCGTTTTGCCAAGTCGACCAGCCTATATCCGCGCAAGCTGTGAACGACGCCAGCCCAAGAAAAAGATAATACCTGCGTCTCATTCAACAGAAGCAGCGTTGTTCACTATACAAAAGATATGTCTTTCATGGTATCGAGCAAAAACAACGTTGTCCATGTACTCTACAAAAGGTAACAATCTACGGTCACCGCTCAGCGCTGAGCACAAACACTGTCTCCTTCAATTTAATCTTAGCGAGTGCAGCCGTGTTACACAAATATATGGCTTCAATGCTTTGGCGCTTCAGCGCTGATGGCAGGCTCGCAAACGCTGACATGCCATTTTAACTACTGACGTTTAGTGGTTTTCTGTCTCAGTTCGACTATGTAAACTTACTGATTCCTTCCGTCCCTTTAATCACGACATCATATCGAACGGTATTTCTCTTTTTCTCCCTTTCAACTCCCATGTCCTCGTCCAGTACAGCGTCGAGCGCTGCTATTCCTCTTATTCAAGGAATCACCTTGGATAACACACTTGGTGCAGCGTTCATTGGATATAGCTTTGCCTGCGTAATTTTTGGGATCCTCACGATACAGGTGTTCAATTACTACCAGCGATTTGCAACATCGGATTCCCCAAAATTGAAGATATTGGTAAGTCATTGGGATTGAAATCGTACAGCTCATTGATACTCATCGCTCGCAGGTGGGCGTAGTTTGGTACGGAAGTTTCGATGGAGGATCCTTGAACGACTCATGATATTGAATTGATCAGGTCTCTGGAAATCTTTCATCTGGCATTAGTCTCGCATGCGGTTTACCATTATACCATCTCGTACGTCTATATTTTTAGACTCGTACTGACTACTGAATGCAAATAGCCTATTTGGTTCATTACTAGACATATTCACGGAGCCTCTTATATGGAGTCTTGTGGTGAGCACTTATTATTGATCCACACGCATTCTTCAGTTATGTACTGAGCTCGTAATGTCATAGATCCAAGTCTTGATTGCTGTGAGTTTTTCGTCCATGATGATTATACGCAAATGAATCGTTGATTTCTAGGCCATCTCTGGAAGTATTGTTAAAGTGTACGTGTGGGCTCGGGCGGTATCTTCTATATAAGGCTGATCCTCTACTTTAAGTACTTTTGTGGTGCGAGTATGGAGAGGTAAGCAGTGTGCCTCCAACACAACACTCAGCCATTGCTAATGACTCGGATGGTTCAGTCAGTCATCGTAACATACTTATTACTGGTGTAATTGTAAGTGTATTGTTCTTTTTGCCTCGCCAGATGGAAGATTGACACCTTCCTTGATAGGCGACGATTGTCCTAGTTCAATTTGGTAAGTTCACCACCTACTCAAGTCAATTAAAGTATTAATTTGGCTCTTAGGTTTCATTCTCGGTATGTGAATAATGCATGTACTATTTTCTTCACGCTGATTTTTTACGCTAGGGTTCACTATTGAATCGCAAGTTACTTCCCCTCTCAACCTAACGCAATTATGTCTCACCTGAGCTGTAATTTAGATACCAATTGACAAGTGTTTTGGAGTTGTCCACGCCAAAAATCAAAGTGAACTCCAATCCACTTTGACTATGATTTCTTGTTTAACGTGATCTCCTAGACTATAGGCTCATTGGCGCTTGCTACCGGTGCACTGGCGGATGCTCTTATTGCCCTTTCGTTAAGCTTTTATTTGCGAAAAATGCGAACCGGGTTTACAGAGTCAGTCGTAACGCTCAGTTCTAGATGAGGAAATGCTTACCGTTATAACAGACCTGACTCGCTCGTCAATCGGCTCACCAGTTACGCTGTAAATACTGGAGCTTTAACGAGGTGTGTAGAATTTTAGTCGCTTCATTCACTCTACCTCTGATCCAATTCTGTTCGGGTAGTACCATGAGTCTTTTGACACTGATTCTGGTAAGAATATCGTATCACTCGCGCAATTCTCATTCTTACCGTCTAGACATAGTTCGATGCAAAGCCCCATACATTCCAGTTCATGGGCGTATATTTTGTTCTTTCCAAAAGTAAGCTATTCCGACTCATTTCTTTCGCCTTGACCAATCTATTTGATTAGCTTTTGCTGTTTCTTTTATGTGTACCCTCAATACGCGAAAACAGCTTAAGAACGACAAAGCAGAAGAAGACGCTCCTGACCACTCAACAACCACATTTATATTGGATAGTGTTTCGGGATCCGGAACCGTGAATCATCCACAGGTGAGCTCAAAGTCCTCAGTTGCTTTCCCGAATCCAACTGATATAGTAATTTAGCCGTACATGTTAAAAGAAGAGACAAGTCCTTCGCCCGTTGGAGGACGTAAACTAGAGGAAGCCTCAGGCTCAAGCTGGAACGAAGCTGAACATACATCCCCGGAGGTAACAAGGAACGCTGATATTTCGTTTCCAATGGATCGGAAGGATCGTACGATTGTAAATCAGTAATGATACATATAACATGTAGTAGACGGACTTGGATCCTGCATACACACTGCACAGAATGCTCTCAGAAACACGACCGAGGGAATGAGAATTAGCTTCACCTCCTTACTAGTACATACTTACCGTCGGATGAAGACAATGCTATGTGATGCTTTCGAGACCGAAACTTGCCTAATCCAAATCGCTCCCGCAGTCTATAAGTAGAGCCAGTTAACTTCAAAATAGACACTTCATCTCACGATACATATTATATTATCTGTCACCTCCGCAATCACGATGTCCACAACATACATATATGACAAGATTCTCACATCAATGCTTCCTTATCCTTCTCCGTACGACAACCGCCAGATTCCCAACCTTGTACAAGAGCGATGACCTTGCTCACGACTCTATTCCACTAACGATATCATCCCCAGCAACCACCACAACTCTCGTCTTCGACAATGGCTTTGCAAACCCAAACCTCTATGTCATCCACTTCCACTGCTACATCGACGGCCACGTCTTCTAGTTCAACGGCTACCTCGACCGGCACCAGTGGTGGAAACACAGGCTTTTTTACCCCAAATTCCTCTACACCACTGGTATTAGCCTTCCTCGGCGTCGGCCTCGTTGCCGCAGGTGTTATCCTTTTCTTGGGCTGGCGTCGTTCACAGCTTGCGCGGATATGGGCTGACAATTTTCAATCTCGGCAATCGCTACGGAAAGATGTCGACGGCTCCCCGAAGCTATGGGATTTATGGACAACTAAAGGGAATACGGGAGTGGGATCTGGAGTGGGAGTGGGACCCGGTTATGGTGCAGATGCAGGAACAGGTACAGCGCATGCCGGAGGTAGTTCTAGTGCACTGGTACAATCCGCAGCAATAGTGGATCATCATCAGTGGGCAAAGGACATGGCTTGGGAAAGTGTGATGGTGAGTTCATCAAGGTCCCTTGAGGTATTTCCTATCGGATTAAGGGCGATTCCATCTCTGTTCAGCCTATTTCAGCGACTCCGGTTATTCGCGAGAGTCATAACGATAATGATGATGAAAACAATGAACCAGCTGCTGGCGACGTCCCAAGTATCTCACTAATGTCCCGTCTAAGCGCATTCCGAAATCGTGCCGTCAACGAGCTCCAGAGCTTGATCCATTTATACCGACGGCATCCCTTACAAATTCAAGCGGAAGCAAGACGGCGAGAAGGGGATATAGCGGGAATAGGGTCCCCAAATGCGGCGACACAGACGGGAGACGTGTTGAAGGGAACACATCCGGAAGATATGGATTTGAAGGAACTACGAGGGTACGAGGGTTTCGAGGTCGCGATGGCTATTGCTATGCCAAAGCCAAAGCCAGAGCCAGAGCCGAACCCGAGAGAGGGCGATGACATTGCAGAAGAGGGCAAGGAGATATACCAGTATTCCATCGGAATATGTCGAGTAACATGGGAGATGGAGACATTATCCACAGATACGAATAGATAATGAACGCACTACTCTGTGGAACGGATGCCTGGATGTATTAATATCATGAGTTCGCTTTGCTGATCGTTAACATTCTCCAAGTTCCAATCTCCAATCTCAACGTACGCACCATCTTCTTTGGTCAATGATACACCAGTGCGAGACTAGAGCCCACGGTATTGTAGTATAAGCACGACTTGGACGTTGAGCGTTGGACATTGATTATCGAATGTTGCGGAGGTGCAGTACGGCTCGGAGGTGTAGCGGCGAGCGCTAAATACAATGCCGCTCTTTCTTTAGAACCACGGTCCAACAAGAATTCACCACGATGGTTCCTTTAAATGATCAGAAAACGATACAGGAGGCACATTGGCTTCTGGTATTTCAAACTTAACTGATTGCTCTCTTTTGTTCATTTCGCAATATTCTGGTCTGTTTAACTCTATGTTGCTCTATGATGATATGTCTCTTGTCGCAAAAATAGACCGAAGGCCCAAACACATTCGAACTACGAGTACATAGCAGGAGATTCTTTTGCCACAACTGGTTTGGATCTGTGCAAGGTGAAGTGTTCGGCTTTGTTGTAGAGCTAGTGCCAGGTCTTTCGATATGCTACCTCAATTTTCGAATCAGCCAGGAAGCAGAGCTCGGTGAAGCAGGATCTTTATTCAGGAATCTAAACACTAAGCTATCTCATCTCATGGATATTACAGATAGACGAATGGCGTTATTTCATGTCGCAAACCGTAAGACTACAGTGTGCTCATATTCAAAATCATCCTGTATCTAGGTTCTCGGAATCATCTTCGTCATATACTACGACGCGAAGCTCAAACGTTCTACCGCCAAATGACCGTCTACGCATGGAACGTGAAAAGTGCTTAGTTAGGGTGAAGATTAAAAAGGAGGAATTCGGCGCCCGTGATACTAGCTCACCGAGATTAGACAATGTGGTCCTCTAAATATAGTAGGTTTGCTTGTGAGTCAACCTTGTCCGGGGCGAGGAGCAAGTTATTCCATTTTCAAGTTGAACCTCTTCTAGAGGATAGGAAGGATGAATGGGGAAGTGTACTTATAACTAGGAATCGCTTCTTGACTTACTTTCATGTGCGTGCCATCTCTTTTCAGTTGCTGAGTTATTACTATTACTTATGATGCTTCAAGGTACTCGACTGCTCAGCCTTGTGCTCTTCCTTCCTTGAAGTTCCATTCTTAACACTGGCAGAATGCAAAAAAACATATCGATCTGAAGGGTGGAGCAAACCTCATGAATCCAACATATGTTTCTTGTACATGAGCCGGCGGACGGACGCAGCTTACCTTTCAAGAGGAAAGCGGAAGATGCAAAGCCCAAGTACAAAAGCTAGGTAATCTCGTTGTTAGGCTCTCCAGCAATTTGCTCTAGTACACAATTCTGCACCCTCTGCACACGATGTTCTCTACTGCTTTCCTCGTTCAGGCTCTCTTCGTTTCTACTACATTTGCGATCCCCAGCAGCAAAGAGCGATTTGCTGCCCGCAGAGCCCGCCGTTCTAGCGGTACGACCCGCCAAAGCAAGCCCGTGAACCTTATCACTAACCACGTCACTACCTCCAACACCAGCCACGTAGAGTACAGCGGGAACTGGGCTGGTGCGGTTCTGGTTGCTAGCACGGTAAGTAGCTGCTGTGGTTTCCTTTGTGGATATTAACTAACTAGAAACAAACAGGCTACCTACAAGGCTGTTACTGGTACCTTCACCGCCCCTACCCCCGAGTCTACTGGCGAAGCAGCGAGCAATGCGGTAGTGCCTGGGTTGGTATTGACGGCGACATTTGTGACACTGCTATCCTGCAGACTGGTGTCGATTTTTGTATTGAAGGAACCCAAGTTGCCTATGTACGACGGTGAGCAAAAACTTACCAAGAACTTGGGCCGAGTGGACTAACAGCTTTTCACTCATAGGCTGATATGAGTCCTACCCGTGAGTTGCTCTTGGTTGTCCACTCAACAACCAACCTTCATTGACCCTCCACTTTACTACAGAGCTGACTCCGACGACTTTGATATCTCCTTCTCCGCTGGTGACTCTGTTACCGTTACCGCCACCGTTTCCAGCACGACTTCTGGTACATTGGAAATTATCAACCACAGCAAGGGAACCTCCGTCTCCAAGTCCATATCTTCCAGTGCCAAGTTGTGCGAGTACAACGCCGAATGGATTGTAGAGGATTTTGAAGAGTGCGAAGGAGATAACTGCTCGCTCGTTCCTTTCGCCGACTTTGGAACTGTCATGTTCACCGGAGCTGAAGCAACAACCTCCTCTGGCACTGTTACCCCTGCTGATGCTACCACTATCGATATCGAGCAGAGCAAGGTTTAACCTCTGTTTCCGTTTCTGGAAGCACCATCACCATTGAATACGTCGGGTAGAGGATACCTTTGGAACGGACTGGTTCATAGATTGAATTAAATTGTTGTATATTGAAATTTATACTGGAATTTCCACACATGAAGTCAACAATCAGGAATGAAAAAAGGTCCATTCTTACTATTGAACAGGTTTATTTTGACGAAGTAGTCGATGCAAGGTACATATATTGCTGGTTAGAGATTATAAAAAGGAAAACGTCACTGCTCAGTGACAGTGGACCGACATCGACTTGTCGCTTTCTTCCGCTCCAGAGCTTCAAGTAGAACGAGGGAAGCCTCAAGAGAAAATGAACAATCGGTACTGTATAATGGTTTATAGCTGTATAGGGCTTCCTTCTATGCTCTATACAGTAGAAACATATCAGAGGACGAGAGTCCGGGAACGTTTCATGAAGAAAGCGAACTCGGGTCCATCCAACGTCAGTGGGCAGTAGTCCAGAGCTACCAGGTCGTACTAGGCCACTTCCACCACTACTGTATGATGTTTTCAATCTGACCTTGAGCTTGAGGACTCGATTCGAATTAGACAGTTCACGGCCAGAGCGCCACTAGCGCGTCCGCTATACGCTTCAAAGGTTTACTAATTTACATAAATGCCCGGGTTTGGAGTCTGATTTGAGCTTAGAATTAACTCCACTCTTGAAGCCTTCATGGACAGAAAGCTCTTTGAGCAAGAGAGAGTTAGAAGCACCCGACGCGACGCGAAGTCGTGGGAAATTGATGCTGTGCGACTCTTTAATCACAAACATCACCTGAATGGCGGTGAAATGCATCTCAGACTCCGGACTTGTCGGTTGAAGCTGAGGTACGCTGTCTGTTCTAATACCATTTACTTGGCTTGAATTATGTTTAGGGAAAGACGAAGGTAGCGGAATTGTAAGTGGCGCAAGCCCAATTCGCAGACGCATTGATTCTGGTACTTTTGTCTCATCGATCATTTTGAGTTTGGTCAAACTCATATAAGTATACAGCTCCAGGATCATCAAACTCTAGAACGCGACATGCCCTTGGTTTTTTGTCTGGGAATGATCTCTATCCAGCTCGTCAGAGGATGAGACTGATCGATATGGCCCACCACCTCAAGATTCTCTTCCTCAGCTTCCGCAAGTGACGTCTGCGGCCTGATAGTACGAGCCAGTTATCCCTCGAAGAGAATGCTGCTCGTATACCTTGGCTCTTTTCGAGTGCCTTTCGCTAACTAATTACCCTTTTCATAGCTCATCTCCAGAGAAGCAACGTCCTGCCCATTATCGAAGCCGACCGTCCTTCGATTGAGCCACCTCCATCGATCCCTCTCCCTACAACCCCGAGACCTTCCACTCGTTTCGATAACGCTGGACGCGGTCGTTCTCTTCCTCTTACTCCGAGTTCTGGAGGAGTCTCCTCTATCTCTTCCACGAGTGCCATTCCGGATGTTGACTGGTATATACGGCTGAGTACTGTTTTTAGGCCGCAGAAGTTGCTTCGGCAGATCCTGTTCCTCCCGTGAGTTGCTTGATTTTCATCGCAGTTGTCCAAGTTTTGATTCATGCCGTTGGTGTTATTTTCAGGGTGATACGGACAATATTCTACGACCGTATCGAAGCAGCCTTAGGATTCCCTGTCCCCGGTAAACATGTCGTCAAACCCCACCACTCTCGGCCGCATTGAAGTATCACTAGGCTTCACTATTCCGTACGCTAAAGACTCCCGGCTGGTCATGTCTAGTGCAGGAAAAGTAACGAGTCGGACGCCAGCACATACGTCGATTCAGCCCTGCTCGCATCATCGAGCGACTTCGATCTACCCTCATTTGCGATTGGGATTCCTTCTCCTGCGATCAGCTCTGCCCCAAGGGTTCGTCAGAGCATAGTTTCGTGTTTGTAGACAATGATAGTTCTTTTGTTGATGCTGATTTTCTTGCCAGCTGGAGCGATTTTGGCTATGCGTCCTCTCAGGCTTCTTCATCGACTATCGGACTTCTATGCCAGGAGGTTGGGTCTTCACCCCGGTCAAGGGGCTCTCAATTCTCTGTATGCTGCTTCAGGATTGTCGTCGTTGGTTCACTTGCTGAATCTACTCAAGTCGTCAAACGGGTGTTCGGAAACGTCCGCAAGCGTATGAGGACGCTCACTCCTCCTGTTGCTGCCAGTCGCGGTCAAGTGAAGGTTCGAAAATGTCCTCGTCACTGAGTCGTCAGCAGCCTGCTCGCAGAGCCAAGAGTTTGGATCCCAGGTTATTCAAGATTTCGGGGCTTCTGCGAAGCGATCCGAGGAGTGTAGTACAGAAGTCAAACGAATGTTGGTGTTCAGCGTTCAGTTGATTTCGGACATTTTCAAGGACTACCCATACTTATACTTATTTGCTTCCACAACTCGCATCTGTACTCATACTGTTGTAAATTTTCCAGATTGTTCCACCACTACGATGTACATTATCTATACTTTCCTCGATAGATTCCATATGTATACCGTCACACATAACAATTTGAGTCTATAACCTGTATATAACTTTCATTATAAGCTGGTCACTGGTGTCGCGCGATGGTGGTCCTTTTGATCATCATGGCAAGCGCCTAAGCTTTCCTTTCAACCTCCGTTCTATTCGTTCGGTCTATCGTTGAATCAACGTTACTTGTTTCGTCTACAGAAGATCCAGCTTTCGCTGCAACTTGGGAGCTTGCCTCGTGAAATTTACTTGCTTCAATATTCCTATGATACTGCGATTCTAGCCCGAGGGTGATCCTGCCAGTCCAGTACTGGTGCTGTTATGGGCTCTACTATTGCTCAGCCTTTTCTGTCATGATGGAATCGGTGGATACTTCAATGCAATGAATGCCAGAGGTTGCTTTGGATGCCCGGACAGTGTCCGATCACCGAGGTCGGTCGCATCTACTCTCAGATCCAATCTTTGATCTACATAGAAATTTTCCTTTTCTGGGGACCAGTACGCTTAGATGACCCACAAGAAGTTATACTCTTTTTTCCGATCTTGCGGATCCCTGTACTGGTCAACGCAAAGGATTTGCGGGTATTAGCACACTGGAATCTATGATCTATTCACATCGAGGCCGTGACGAAGATGATCAGAGCTACTCTTGAATGTAGGCAAGTTACTCCCGCGTTACCGTTTTTTTGTTCATTGACAGAATCAGTGGCATGATATTTTCGACGCTGACAGGTATGTATACCTTTTGACGGGATGCATATGCAGAAACTGTACCCAGCACCTTTGTACCGGGCCAATGCCAGTGCAACTGGTAGTACATCGGTAACCCGCTTACTGTGCTGTATTTGACAGTCGGCGGATTCACCCGTTTAGCCTTTTTCGCCTGGCTTCAATCGATCTCATGGTCGTTGTTGTTGGAGAAACCACTATGTCACTGCCTCGGTATCTCTGCCATTCGTACTATATAACCAACACTCGCAATGGTCGACTAGATCGTTGGTTCTTTTCTTTTCCGCCGTCTTTTTCGTTCTCTTCAACTTTTCCTCCTCTTCCTTCTTTCCATTCTCAACCTGGTGTTTTGACCTGGTGTCTTTCATTGACAGTTTCTTCCTTGCGTCCTTCCTTAATTTCGATCTTCGTAACTCGCAATCATCATGGTTCAATTAACCTCACCTGCCCTTGTGTTCGTCCTTGGAGCATTGAATGCCCTCTCTAATGTTGGTGCTGGTGAGTCGGTTACTTGCTAAAGTCGAGTTAACATTCAGCTCGTTCATTGTAGCCCCACTGTTTGCGCGTCAGTCCTCGTCATCGTCGAGTTCCTCGGACTCGTCTTCAGCGGCCTTGGACAATGGTACAGTTCCGTCGATTCTAGACGCCTGTAACACCGCTCGTCTGGGTGTCATTTCCGGCCTCAACTCCACCACAAATGCAATCATTTCCACACTGGCCACTGTTGGAAAGTGAGATGTTGTGATTTCTCCCAGTATGATTCGATTTTGACTTCCCATTTCGCGGTTCTTGCTTCCTTACAATAGCAATGACCCAGCGACCTCTTCAGCTCTCAACACTGCGCTGGGCGGAGTACACATCGCCCAGGGAGGAATTGCAACTATTGTCGTTGGTACTATAACTGGTGTTACTCCTGCAGACACTGGTGTACCAGCGATCCTTGATGCCCTCAATATCATCAACAGCTCGTTAACTTCGATCAGCTCGTGAGTGCTCCACCCTGCCCTTGTTTTTTCTAGGCTCTGATTCTCACTTATGTGTGCTCTTCCGTGTTGCGTTTCGCTACTGGCAGAACCGATTCAAACGTACAAGCCGGAGTGGCCAACATCGCCTCGGCGGCTAATCAAACATTGATTGTCGGCCAAACCGCTGTTATTGAATGTGCCAAGCTCACTACCATCGCCGACGGAAATTCTACTTCCTCGTCTTCCTCGTCTTCTTCGTCCAACTCGGGTTCCAACTCTGATAACACAATCACAGTGGTCTGTTATAGTTGATTTCTCAGCCTGAGCCGTCGCTAATAACCATTGTATTATTATAACAGACCGAGACCGATTTCCAAACCATCACTGAAACCGCCACTGCTACTGCCACTGTCACCGCAGGAGATAGGTGCGTTTCTATTAGATTCAAGCACCCATTAACTAGTCTAATTCTAATATCTACAGCCTCGAGACCGAACTCGAAAGTATTTTCGGCTTTGGACGACGATCCGCGACCCCGACTACGAGCTCGAGTAGTTCTGCTTCTCAATGTGATGCAGAGATCGCCGCCGTCACCTCTGCGATTCAAACAACTGCTAACGATTTAAACAACCTCGTTAGCGCCGGTGGAAGGTAATAACAGCCATTTTTTAAAATCATATACGTTTCTAGCAGCTCAACCTACTGGAACTTGTAGTAACAGCAGCATCACCTCCGCTGCACAGACTGCCATCTCTGGCCTCACTAGTGCTTTCAATGCCGCTCCCCAGGTCCAATCCAACACTGCGTCAGTTACTGCCACCATGGGACAGGGATTCCTTACCGCACAGAACGCTTTGAACACCCTCAACGGGTGAGTGCGGACTCCTCTTCACTTCCTCCACTTTTTCAAACCGGAATCGCATGTACTGATCAATCCCCCTTTTTGCACATAGGACGCTCTCTTCCTCTGTAAACGACGCATTGACCACCGCACAGCAAGACATGATCAACACTCTGTTCTCCGCACAGAATTTCGCCATTGCATGCACACCTGAACAAGGTGGTGTGGCTCCTGGTAAATAGACATCGCTGCAAATTTGAAATGGGCAATGTGAAACGAGCGGGGTTAGATCTGGGAGTAAGTAACCTGGCATAGATGGGGTTTGGTCTTATTAATGGATGGAGACGATTACTACCTTGAAGGATGTTCAAGAGTCCCAAGTTGCTCGTCACCTTTACGATTATTATTTAAATTAGGATAGGAAACTGTACTTTGCTCGCTGGCAGGGGACTGCCTCTGATTAATCATACTCACAGCTGGGATGGAGGCTGAGAGAAAAAAACCGGAAATATTTGTAGAAATGTCAACCTTTTGGCTAAGTTGCAGAGAGCGTAGATTAATGGAGCCGACCGGAGAATGCAGACCCTAACTTTGGTGGAGCTAGACATTTGCAGGAAGGAATCATTTTGCTCGTAATCTTCAATCCGACGAATGCGAGTGCATAGTATATACTGCAAACTTAGCCAGAGCGAATAATAACTCGCTTAGCCCTGCCAGACACCTTCAGCTTCCCCGATCCATCCAAAAGGGGAAGCTTCTCTTTCAGTGACTCCCAAGAAACGTAGTAACTCGCCAGTAAATTGAATTGTACTGTTTCGAGTTGAACAAACTCCGATTTCGCAAGCAGTGCGTCAAGCAAAGCCCATTCATTATTCCACTGAGTGTGTGGTTGATTTAGGTCAATGATCAGACGTCGTAGAGAAATAGTATTATCCCTCGAGTCCAGATCCAGCAGTGGTGTAAAGAGGCTTTGAATCCAGGGTACAGGAGTATCGGAATTCATTCCACCTTGCCATATAACCAGTCTTAGACTGTGTATATTGGGCGTGTACCCGAGATGAAAGACGCTACATCAGCAGAACCTGGGTGATCCCACAGCAAGGTCCCCCTCTGTACAGAACTGGACTGACGCTGTTATTTGAGCCTAGGAAGGTAACGAAGAGATAACTTGAAGTAAGCGAAAGGAAAGTAACAAGCAGAGTAGAGTTTGAAGCACCTCCAACATAATGAAACAGCTCCAATTCCTGTAAATTTTGAACTGAAAATGGGCAGCAGTCTTGTTGGAACCATGAAGCGAAGGAGGTCAACTCTTGCTCAGAATCGAACTGCAATTTCTCGAGTTGGATAGATCGAGGTGGACAACCCACAGTCCCTGTCATAGCTGACTCCAGAGAAGAATTTGGTACATCCCAATTAGCGCAAAAAAGGCCAATTCTCAGCATCTTTAGATGGGGCATATGACTCAACAATGCCGCCACTTCTGCGAATGTAGAGATGACAAATTGGACGAGAGAGAGTTGAGTTACCGAAGCCTGAGGAGCCCTGAGCATGTCAGTCAACGCTGTCTTGAGTGAATGCGACAGGTCGTTCCACTGGACAAGTAATAATACTTTGTCCACGCCAACGTTGGAAAGCCGTCGGACAATGTTGGCTGTAGCAGTGTACACCGCTTCCTGGTAACTGACAGCGGCCTCGGGGAATTTCCTAAACTTGACCAGCAGCAAGGATCGGACATACGATGCCAGACGAGGGCTTGTATCGAATGAAGAAATAAGCCACTCTGTGGTCTTTAGAAAATTCTCGATTTGGGTCGTGTAGTCTGTAATTGAGATATGAGGCAATGGCAAATCGAGCACGATTTCTCGGAAGATGCCCTGCTGTGAAGAGTGAACCCAAGCTCTTCCTACGAGTGCGCAGTTGAGTAGAGTACCTTTGTCGGAATGAAGGTGGTCGAGGATGGATTCTACCAGTTCGTTGGGGATTGGTTTCACCATGGTGGGTTGTGATAAAAAGGATCAGTTATGTAACGGCGAGTAACATCAGATGAACATCCATCTGAAGAATTGATGTAACATTCGCGTGATAGCTGTAAATAGAATATAGAGCTACAATACATTCACACCACCAATAATAATACTTCAGTGTGACTGAAGCACTGTGGGAAATAGATTATCTCAGTTGCTACTTGAAATGTACTTCTTTGGAGGATTGTAGAAAATAAATATTTCAAAGAACTAGGATAGGAAATAGATTCAGACCAACTGAAGTTTGAACCACATCAGCAAAACCTAGATAATTGTCATAGCTGTCATTAGTAGCAAGCCATAGCAGCCATAGAACTATGAGCTGCTATGAATTGCTAAGTATGGGTAGCTATGAGTTGCTATGAGCTTACAGATTTATATTGCCCTTTGACATCCATAGCAGCTCATAGCAGCCCATAGCAATTCATAGCTCTGGATAGATAGGGACCTTGCTATGGGTACTATGAGTGCTATGAGTGCTGGACACCCAGGTTTTGCTAATGCATCTGCAAAAGGCTGAAATGTCATTCTTTGAACAGGATCTGAAGCAATCAGCTTCAGCCAGACCAAGAATATAAATCACCAAAGCTATCCAAAGTAATTGTTTTCAGGACTGCTGACCTAAAATAGAATACTTCAGCTGGCTTCGGTAGTCTATACTTTTGGGTCAGCTGAAATGAATTACTTCATGCACTGTCCAAAAGATATTATTTTGGAAATTTGTAGAAAGTATGAACTTCAGATGGTCCAAAACTATGTCCTTCTGTGGTTGTATGAGATATTTATTTTCTGTATTCCTCTGAAAAAATATGTTTCCCTTATATGTTGAAGTAATCTATATTGCAAAATGCTTCAACCAAACTGAAGCATAATTATTGGCGGTGTGAGTGGTAAGTAACTATAAATGAAGAGAATAAAGAAAGGGAGCTCACCTCAGAGTGTGGATGTAAGTCAAGGGTCTGAGGTGGGCGATTGTCCGAAAGCAATATATGTACTAAAGCGGAAGTATAAGTTCGGATGTTTCAAGAAACGGTTATAAGTACACTGCTGCACCGATGCTCTCAGATTTTATGAGAACATGGATACGGGAAAATTCTCAAACCAAAAATTCGAGTATTTTCTCATATTTTGTGCGAATTTTCATAGCACCACTGATTCTGAGAAATTTCTCGTACCAATTCCTGACATAATCAAACAGTTTGCAAAATTTCTCAAAGAGCTTCACATACTATTGATGTATGGTGTTCAAACTGCACAATAAATAAATCCCCGTTCATTGATAAATATTTTCCTGTTCATTGACATTCATAAACATTCCCATTCATTCATAAATGTTCCTGGTCATAGATACAAAACCTGTTCCCAGTCTCATATAAATTATTCTTAAGCTAGCACTCATTTTTGATCAACATTCCCATGGTCTATAGAGGACTCAAAACAGACAATACAGGATCAGGGCTCTACCACTAAAAAAAAAGGACTATGCTATGTGTTAATAACTACTATATACTACTTGAATATGCAATTTTGTGTGAATATATGAATATTTACAGTGAAGAGATGGATTTTGCTGTCTTTGATCAACGTTCCCACAGTCTATAAAGGACTCAAAACAGACAATACAGGATCAGGGCTCTACCACTAAGAAAAAAGGACTATGCTATGTGTTAACAACTATTATATACTGCTTGAATATGCAATTTTGTGTGGATAGATTCATTATTAGAAGTACTCATGAAGTAGACTATAGGCAGGCAGGCAGGCATTTCAACAGCTGACCAACATGCTTCGTGATTGTGTTTCATTTAAACCACCATCATGCCTGAACAGTGCGAGTCCACAGCTGAAGCTTTGAAGCTCAAGCATGCTATATTGCAGGCTCAGTCTAAAGGCTCAGACTTCTCTTCTGTCATATCTCTCTGGTGTGATGCTACAAACAGTGAAGCTGCTTCCTCCAAGGACTTGCACTTTCACCACAATCTTGTGGACCCAATTGACGCATCTTGCATATTTGAATGCAGCCAAACTAAAGCTCAAGATCAACTATTTCCTACTCAAATTGTGAACAAGAAGGAAAAACCTGAAGATTTGGTTATCTCAGATTTGTTTCTTAAAGGCCCAGATAGCATTTCAGTGACAGCCCATGCTTTAATCCTTGATCTAGGTCCATTGAAGCTACTGGTATGCTCAATAAGTACCAGCTTTTGTGCTCTTGTATCAATATGTTATTCTTTCTTTCTTCATTTTGCATTTCTCACTCACTGCAATTCAAATCTTTATTTGTGTGAGCAATGGGAAAAGTCTATCTGTGTTTTAACCAAAGCAGTATGTGTATCTTCTTTACTAGTTGAGTATGTTCTCCACTCATTTATTGAACAGCAACACCACTTCAGCATCAGACTGGCATTTGAATTCAGATTGCACTTCCTTGCATTTATCTCTATTGATCTCATATTCTAGGTGAGCTTTAGCTACTTTTTCAAATTTGAATTTGTAAAGAGGTTCTGTGACTGGTATCATAGTATTGATCCTCCTCCAGTCAAAGCCACTATTCCTGATCTGTTCTTTCAATTCATGGAGTTTCTGGACATGGTAGCTTCAGAGTTGAGTGAAATTCTGGATTCTAATTGCAGCAAGGGTACAAAACTTGCAATCAAGGCAGTACAAGACTTGAAAAGTTTTCATGTGTGAGACCCGGTGCACGAAACAGATCTCGAACCAAGGTATCCCGAATGTCTCGCACCGAGATGTAGGTGGAGACCAAATGCAACTACCCGGGGTAACCGTGCCGTAAGGTGGGTCTGGACAGTAGTATGAGTGTTGTACAGAACAGTACAAGCCTCAGAGGTGCAAGGAACAGTGTACGGGCCACACGATGACGTAATCAGGAGGAAGCAGGTGGTATTGTGGTCCGACGACCAGAAATGAGTGGAAGCGGATGGAATATGGATGAAGGGGTGGTCCAAAAAGGTGTAATAAGTCCAAATATGGATAATGCGGGTAGAATACAGCAAATGCAGACGGAAATAGCGTGGGAGCGGATGGAATGGGGTGAAAGCGGGCGGAAATACCGTGGGAGTGGATGGAATAGCGCAAAGGCAGACAGAAATAGTGTGGGAGTGGATGGAATAGGGTGAAAGCGGATGGGAATAGCGTGGGAACGGATGGAATAGGGTGAGAGTGGGTGGAAATAGCATGGGAGCAGGCAGAATTGAGTGAAAGCGGATGGTTCCAGAGGTTCTAGAGGTAGCAAAACCCAAATAGGAAGCTCCCAGGCCCCAGGGAGCTTTGGTTGTAAAGTTGTAAACAGGGATAGAAGACAGTGAGCTCTGGACGTAGATTTGGTATCTATGGACAGAGCCTTGCAGTTAATGCAGATGACAGTGGGCCTTTGAACGGAGCTCAGAAGGCACAACTGGTTAGAACAGACAGAAATAGAGAGACAGAGACAGAGACAGAAGCAAAATGGGAATGATTTGGTAACAATGATAATAACAGACTAGGGTACATGGACTCGGGGTGTCTACTTATATACTGTAGGGTGGCTGTGTAAGTCATTGGGAGGGCCTGATGGATGGTTATCAAGTGCGGGAGGCACCCGGGAGGCAGGATAACTGGTAATCACATGTAGAAAGTGCTTGGCAGGCAGGATAAATGGTAAATAAGCATGGAAAGCGCCCGCAATTAAGGTAATGAGTGTGGGAAGTATCCGCGGATGGTCAGGAAGCGTGGGAAACATCAGCGGGTGGATAGCGGGTGCAGGGAGTGTCTGGAAATGAACCAAGGCCTGACATCATGGTGCTGGTGCATATACATTGATTGAGCTTTTTGGGATGGCAGGTACATTGATCATTAATATATTATTTTTGGAGAAGCTAAGCATAGTTCTATGGCAAAGGGATATCACCATTTCTGACTGTGTTAGAGGTCTTTACATCTCCCTCACATACTGCATGTCTAGTTGAAGCATACTGGTGCTACTGCAAAACTACTTATTCAGATGATCTCTGGTTAGTTAGTGAAATTCTTTCCCTACACCTGAAACTTGACATGTATTGGTCTCTAACTTCAGGAAACTCATTTGCCCTGCAATTCACAATGGGATCCTAGCTCCAACTCAAGATTAGCACTTACAGTATTGTAACTGGCAAATGGTGTATGCAAAGGACAAAGTGTACTGCACGCATAGAGAGGCTACACTTATTGATAATTATATGCCAATTGAGAAGTGACACTGAGCCCTGTGTCTCCCTTTGTCTTGAGTCAGATTATTTTTGCTGCTATGCCTTGCTAAAGATTGTGGGAACTTTCTGATCACTTACAACTCAGCTTGAAGAATTTTTATTGTATCACAACACATACTGGACATATCCACATAAGATTGTAGATGCACCCTCTATATGACCTCTAGAGCATTTTTTGCATGGCTAGCTAGCTTAGTGGTAGAGCCCTGTGCCTTGAGTCACATTATTTTCACTGCTACACCTTGCTAAAGATTGTAGGAACTTTCTGATCACTTACAACTTAGCTCGAAGAATTTCTATTGTATCACAACACATACTGGACATATTCAAAGAAGATTATAGATACACCCTCTGTATGGCCTCTAGAACACATCTTGCATGGCTAGCTAGCTTAGCAGTAGAGCCCTGTACCTTCAGCCCAGATATTTTCTGGTATCAGATTGTGGGAAATTAATACTGGCACTGGCATTGTGCAGAAAAGTTTATGTTTGAGACCAGGAAAATTCTTCATTTATGACTGGGATGAACTTTGTCTAATAACGGGAATGAACTTTGTCTAACAACGGGAACAAACTTTGTATAGCAACAGGAAATTTTGTATTTGACCAGGGTTTATTTTTGTGCAGATTGAACAGCATATTGATGTACCAGTAATGCACTCACTGTACTGAAAAACTTTTGTAATACTCGACGAACCATCTTCAAACTTTGTAGTATTTAGAATATACCTTGGTATACCTTGATGTTTACAATCCCAAAGTTTGGCAATTTTAGAGAATGTTTTGGTGTTGCCAGGAAGTATCCGATAACAGGTTCAAAATTGGTGGGCAATGCAATTGGATTTTGGCAGGCTCCAGCAATTCCTGTAGGTGCATTTCAACATGAATGAGCATTCTTTGCTGGCTTTTGAATATTCATCTTTGTTTGGCACCTCCGGAGTGTGTTCAATAATGTTATGTAGTCCCATAAATGATATTTTGTGACTCCTAGGGTATAGAAAAATTTATTGCTCTGTACCAAGACTCAAGAATGCAAATGCACCTGGATAATCTGAGTTGACCAAATTTCTGAATATTTACAGTGCTTTCTGTATACCTTGGCATCAACACTTGTTTTTTTAAATGAAAAATTATTTTGTAAGCCGCAGTCCACAACAGTTCATCTCAAGATAGCCTCCAAAATTTGACATACAAAAAGACAGTCTTTTGCAAAATAATTGCAAAAAGGAATGAAGAAGCACATCAGGATAGGTCATGCAAAAGAGGTTCTTCATAAGCTGGTGGAGAGCCAGGTGGTGGAACGTATGGAGGAGTACTCGTGTTTTGAAGTAAGAATGTAGAGTGGTAAAGGATTTGACATTGGCCAAGCATGCCAATGATACGCCGATTTTTCGGCTAAGGCTAGAACTGCGCAGAACCAATAATCCTAGGTTCTGTTAGTAA
>ML769587.1:0-21675 GCA_009733575.1 Gymnopus androsaceus JB14
ACAGCGTTATTCCGAAGATACTTGAACTGGTCGACGAGAATCTGCGTAGCCTTTTCTGCGATAGTTGCGGTAGAGATTGGCAGGGCTCGTTGGCAAGAAAGTTGCCGTAGTCGGTTGCGGATAGTTGGGTACGGAAGTCTGCTCAAAATAAAAGGGATTTGTACCGGTATTTAGTATGAGGATGGCTAACTGGGCTGACCTTCGAGACTCTCGCATTGAGTAAGGTTGGCGTAGTGAGATTAGGTGAGAATCCCAGCTTTGTAGCCTCGGACTGTGCCTTCTAGGAATCCACCGTCGACCTAGGAAGTAATCAATATCTGCATGTCCAAGGAGAAGAGTACTGCTTTGGTACATTGAATAAAAGAGCTTCCATCGCGGTACAGAAGAGAGAGTCAAATAGCGAGAGTTCCCACACTCAATAAATAATAAAACTCTACTTTAAACTTCCATCATGGCCACAACGGCTTTTACGATTTACTCTCATTACGACCCACAGGATAGAGAATTCCTCGAACTAGAAACTGGCCAAGCTACTACTGACGCTGATTCGGCGACGGATGAAGTAGTCTGGCAATCCGAAGCTGTTAAAGCTTTCAAACGAAAGCAAGCTCCTCCGCCGAAAGCCGCGTCTAAATCTACTCTCGATTGGACTCGCAGCTCGAAATCCTCGCTAGATTCTTCTAGTAACAATGAAATTTCTGGCTGGTATCGTTCTGTGGTTCCTTCGGCTCCGAGTCCGAGACCAAATCCGAGTCGGACTCAATCCACAGAACCCAAGCCACATCCACATCCTCATACTCCAGTGCGGAATCAGAACCAGAAACCAACCGAGAACGATTGGTTTTTCCAAAAAGTTCTTTCTTCCTCTTCCAATCCCTCTGCGACGACTCCTGCTCCTTCCCTCGCAGACATGCTCGCTCGAAATCCGCCTCCATCTCCAACCCAATCTCCCTTCAAGCCTCCAGTATGTCTCGCACTAGGACCGTCCAATAAGGTTGGCCTATGCTGCAGAATTCTGGTTGGAACGAAGGTGAAGCGTTGGGTTTGCAAATGGATTCTGGTAAGAGTAAGGGCAAGGGCAAGGGTAAAAGTATGGTCAAGCAGGAAGAAATCCAAGTTGATCTGGTAGGAGACGGAGAGATTACTGAAGGAAATACAAATTTTAGAGAAAACTGAGTAGGTTCACAACCAACGGAGTACGTTTTGATGTAAGAGTAAGCTGAGAAAGTAGATAATTGAGTAGGAGTGGAATTTTCCGTGAAAAATAACGTCATAAGAATGACTTTGTCAATCATGTATCCGTACCTGCGGAGAGCAAGAGCAGTAAGTCGAAACCAAACCACATCCCTCAAATCCAAGCCCATACGCACGTAACATAATCCAAAAACTTGCTCAAAGGTTCCACAGCGTTATTCCGAAGATACTTGAACTGGTCGACGAGAATCTGCGTAGCCTTTTCTGCGATAGTTGCGGTAGAGATTGGCAAGGGCTCGTTGGCGAGAAAGTTGCCATAGTCGGTTGCGGATAGTTGGGTATGGAGGTCTGCAAGAAATCAAAGCGATTTAGATAAATAGAATAGTGAGAAATGGCGACCTTCGGTGAGATTCATTCATTCAGAGTCGTGGTGGCTGCGAATTAAACGTCCCCGGTCCGACAGAGCCGGCTAGTTCATCTCGAACTATCAAGCTATCTTTCTCCTTTCCTTCGAAGTTAAAGATTCTTCAGATCGGCCATTTCATCTCCTCTCGAATCTCGACTCTATTAACCTGTTTTAGCGGCACCATAGATTGGCGATCGCATTGGCAACAAAGCAATTTGGACGCAAATGGCTGCAGCTAAAGATAGATAGATACTGCCCAGGATTTTGCGATGGCTGTAGGTAAGCTCATATCCATTTTCGTGTTTGAATCTTCCTACGGATTGGAATCTAATCGTTTTCTTTCCAACGCAAAGCCCTCAACATCGACGAAGCAACAGACGTGACTCGATACGACTCAATAATTCCGACGCTCACATTCCTCAAGGTATCTTTATTTTGTCTTTCACTTTGAAGTATATAATAGTTTTGACATTGCGCTTTAGGTACTTAAATGGTAAGTAAAGCCGGTCCCTGGATTTCCTCGACTCAATTCATCATTTCCAGTGTTCAGTGTTCTCGAATCATCTGCCCTAGATGAACAACTCCATAACATCACCGGAACACTTTGCAGTGTTGAACGTCTTGTAGCATAAGAAGATGGGAATTGACCTCAAGGTACGGTTTTCTACCGAGCAACGTTGGATTAAGGCTAAGAAGGAAGTGATACTTTCCGCAGGGCCAGTTGGGTCTCCACATATTCTGATTATTCAAACGCGAATCCACTGAATCTACCCAACCATTTCTTTTGTTCATTGGCTAGTTGCGAGTGGGAGAAGAGTCGCTTAACGGAAATTCATTAACGATCAATTCAAGGCCTCGGATTGCGAGAACCATAACGGGATGGAATTCGAGACAGTAGCACCGGCAGTTACTCATCCTCACTCCTTCGTCATCTCTCCCGCCTCCGTCTCTCTCCTCCCTTTCGCTTCTCCTTCATCTCGTTGGGGTCCAGGCGAAGCTATAGGATACGTCTGATCATCGTACTTCCCCTTGTTTGTCGACTGCGATGCGGTACAAAGGCAATTAGGCAATACGGCTGGTGCGATATCGACGTTGTAAAAGCGAATGTCGACTCCCAAGCCGTATCATCTATTGCGTCCAAACGTGTCCTGGTGAAAGCTGAAGTATTGAGAGTCGGGGCAGGAATCTGGTGGGAGGAGAGGAGAGAAGGAGAGGGAGAGGAATTGGGATCGAGCATTTCGGATATTAGAAGTCAGAAGAGCTGCTGGAATGTATTTGATCCGGAAATCAATGCACCACTCCGACAGACGGAGACGATGGGCTCAACTATCGACTCCTTCCAATGTTCGGAGTTGTCGGAGGACTATCAGACCGGGTTGGGTGGGCGGAGGCGACGTACTGGACAGAGTTAGTATAGGAATGCTTGGAGGTCGTCGAGGTCGGAGGCAGAGAGTTAGTCTCGGAAGTAAGGGGGCTAGAAAGAAGTAGGTAAGTAGAATGAAGGTAGCCAAACGCACCGAGTGGTGTTTCTTTACCAAAACACTTTGGTATAATTCTTCCACACTGGAGGTACACAAAGTGCAGGCATAGACTCGAATACGCCAACGGGATGACAGCGTTCAATGAGCTCATGCGTATCTCGTTCATACAGCGTCCCGGTAATGCAGAGGAATGACATTGGTCGAATTTCATCCGCTGATTAATCGTGTATTTTTTGAGTAGTAACAGGAAGTCGGAAGCAGATCGGAGGAGTTCTACTGAATAGGCGTATGTTCGTTACACTGATGTCAAGCCTCAATTGACGCGTCTTCATCTTCTTATCGAAAAGGATTGGTAAGGTAGAGAAAAGATGTGTAAGAGAATAAGAGGATGAGGTAGTTGGCAAGAAACAGCATGAAGAGGTAGGTATATAACTTAGACTCGCTGCCTCGAACTTCCTAAATATTATCGCCCACGATGCATCTTATCATTGGTACAGGAAAAGTCTCACTCCCTCTCGCTCAGCTCTTTCACGCCTCCAACATCCCTGCGATCTCCACCAATCGCTCCGGAAGTATCCCTTCTCCATTTACCGGTGTTGCATTCGATTGGAATGATCCCTCGACCTATGATAATGCCTTTTCTCGTGCAGAGGCAGCGTCGGACGCTATACACTGTATCTTCATGACGGCTCCTTTCACTGTTCATATGCTCCCCGCTATGAAGCCTTTTCTCGATTTCGCTGCCAAGGAAAAGGGCATGAAACGGCTTGTCTTGCTTGGCGGTAGCATGAGACCTCGGGGTGACCCTATTCATGGCGCAGTCCACAACTATCTTGTGGAACTAGGGGTTGAATATGCAGTCATTAGGCCTTCGTGGTTCTTCCGTATGTAATGCTTTCATTGTTTGTGCTACGTGCATGTCCCTGTCAGGAGAGTAACCTTTTTTTTTTTTTGCAGAGAACTTTCAACCGGGTGTAATCTACGGCGACCCCGAAAGGGGTGTGGTCATATCCACTACGGGCTCTGCCAAAGTTGGGTTCGTCGACGCGCGAGATATTGCAGATGCTGCGTTCCGTGCCATGACTGACAAGGAACCATTGAACGGGTCATACATTGTGTTCGGCCCCGAGCTGCTCACTTACGCAGATGTAAGACTTTTCAAAATGATTATTTTCTTGGACTTACATAATTATTCTTCCCTCCTCCCGTTTCTTAGATCGCCAAAATTCTCTCATCCGTCTCCGGGAGGACCATCACTCATTGCAACCTTTCTTACAAAGAATTCAAAGAGCAGGCAATGCGAGTGATACCGGAGCCGTTTGCCGAGGCATTGGCGGATCTTGAAGGTATGCTCAGAGCTGGAACTGAAGAGAGGCTTTTCCTTGATGGACCTTCTGCTGGAGACGGAAAGGATAAGGAGGAGATTTGGAAAGGAAAAAGAACATTTCAGAGTTATGCTGAAGAAATCAAGGATGCTTGGACGAAACAAGTAATGTAATAAGTCCCAAATGAAATGCAAGGGAAGCACGTACACAAACACCACATACAGCAAGTATGTGGGAATGTACATACTTCACATAAATAAGTGCACAGGGGATTAGAAGATTTAGGCGCTTTCAAACGAATTTTCCTGTATTGCTTCATCGGCTTGAGCACTAGTTTAATTCTCCAATGATCTACAGACTACTTGACACTCGGTGTGCATATGTATATAGACACTCAAAGAGCAAGAATGGGAAGCACAATCTATTAGTGCTGCCGCGAACCTCATGAACCCAAAGTTCACTTTCAAGTTGCTGAAGGTTCGTACCTGTACCGAACCTCCGAGCCTCAGTTGTCTTGAGCCATCGTTTTTCCACAAGAAAAGAGGTCAAAGCGTAACATATTAGCAAATAAAAGTAGTAGCGCCGATTTCCGAAATGAATGAATCACTTTCAGAAGGAACTTAGTGTCCACGGTGAAAGAATCAGTAGACAATGTCTACGGGTATTACGCCGCGTGCTTCAGCAGTTCCATCGAAACGATATTGATCTCATACTCGTACTCCAGGAACAAACTGGCGCCGCGCTGCTGAACCGCTTACGGTTCAGGAAATAATAACAAGCTATATCATGCATATGAACTCCACCATAGTAAGTATGTATTCATCACTGTAGAATCCATATGCATTCAAGTAAAACGTAGAGTAAAAGGTATGAAACAGCTAGTCCGTCGCCCCTCAAGAGTTGGGAGAGGATGCCGCTGCCTGCGTCGTCCCCGTTGGAAGCGCCTCGTGTGCACCAGCATCCGAGAAAAACTGCCTATACTCGCCAGCATTCTCGCATACCATCCTAACCTGATCGATCTCATCCGCTTTAGCAAGTTGGTTATTCCACTCAGGGAACAACCTTCCAATGTTCGGAAAGAGTTTGGCTCGCTCCTCTTTCGATAAATCAGAGTTGAACGAATTTATAGTGATATTGAGCGTGGTCGATCGGCCTCGAAGGAGAGGATGCGGGTCATGACGTCCGAGGTGGAACCACCGAGGGAGAGGCAGTAGGAGTAGAAGTCTTCGAGGTAGCTTTTGTAGACGGTGTTTCGGATGATTTCGATGGTGATATCGTCGAGGTCTGAGGCAGAGAGGCAGTCTCGGAAGTAGGGAGCTATACAGCGCACGAGCGAGTAGGACGAAGGTAGAATAAGGTCCAAACGCACCGAGTGGTATGAGTCTTCCACGTTGGAGGCTATACAGAGGGCAGGCATAGACTCGAATACGCCCAATGGATGACATCGTTCAATCAGCTCATGCGTATCACGTTCGTGTAGCGTCCCGGTAATGAGAAGAATGACATTGTCAATCATGTATCCGTACCTGCGGAGAGCAAGGCTGGTACGTCGAAACCAAAACCTTTCCCAAACTCGATTTCCAAACTCATATGCATGTAATATAATCCAAAAATTTGCTCAAAGGTTCTACGGTGTCATTCCGAAGATACTTGAACTGGTCGACGAGAATCTGAGTGGCCTTTTCGACGATGGTTGCGGTAGAGATTGGCAGGGGCTCGTTGGCGAGAGAGTTGCCATAGTCGGTTGTGGATAGTTGGGTACGAGATTCTGAGCGGAATCAAAGCGATTTAGATAAATAGAATAATCAGAAATGGCTAGCTGACGACTAGCTGACCTTCGAGACTCGCCCATTAGTGAGATTCATTCATTCACATGATTCTATATTATATATATGTCACCGGTCCGACAGAGCCGGCTAGTTCATCCAAGCTATCTTTCTCCTTTCCTTCGAAGTTCAAGATTCTTCAGATCGGCCATTTCATCTCCTCTCGAATCTCGACTCTATTAACCTGTTATAGCGGCACACATAGATTGGCGATCGCATTGGCAACAAAGCAATTTGGACGCAAATGGCTGCAGCTAAAGATAGATAGATAGATACTGCCCAGGATTTTGCGATGGCTGTAGGTAAGCTCATATCCATTTTCGTGTTTGACTCTTCCTACGGATTGGAATCTAATCGTTTTCTTTCCAACGCAAAGCCCTCAACATCGACGAAGCAACAGACGTGACTCGATACGACTCAATCAATTCCGACGCTCACATTCCTCAAGGTATCTTTATTTTGTCTTTCACTTTGAAGTATATAATAGTTATTGACATTGCGCTTTAGGTAATGGTAAGTAAAGCCGGTCCCTTGGATTTCCTCGACTCAACTTCATCATTTTCAGTGTTCATGTGATCATCCGAAACAGATCTGCCCTAGATGAACAACTGCATAACATCTCACTGGAACACTCTGCAGTGTGAACGTCTTGTAGCAGTAAGAAGGATGGAATTGACCTCAAGGTACGGTTTTCTACCGAGCAACGTTGGATTAAGGCTAAGAAGGAAGTGATACTTTCCGCAGGGCCAGTTGGGTCTCCACATATTCTGATTATTCAAACGCGAATCCACTCAATCTACCCAACCGTTTCTTTCGTTCATCGGCTAGCTGTGGAGTGGCGGGAGAGCTTTCATTAACGGTCAACTCAAAGCCTCGGATTGCGAGAACGATAACGGGATGGAATTCGAGACAGTAGCACCGGCAGTTACTCATCCTTCCACTCCTTCGTCATCTCTCCCGCCTCCGTCTCTCTCCTCCCTTTCGCTTCTCCTTCATCTCGTTGGGGTCCAGGCGAAGCTATAGGATACGCTGATCATCGTACTTCCCCTTGTTTGTCGACTGCGATGCGGTACAAAGGCAATTAGGCAATACGGTGGTGCGATATCGACGTTGTAAAAGCGAATGTCGACTCCCAAGCCGTATCATCTATTGCGTCCAAACGTGTCCTGGTGAAAGCTGAAGTATTGAGAGTCGGGGCAGGAATCTGGTGGGAGGAGAGGAGAGAAGGAGAGGGAGAGGAATTGGGATCGGATTTCGGATATTAGAAGTCAGAAGAGCTGCTGGAAATGTATTTGATCCGGAAACAATGCACCACTCCGACAGACGGAGACGATGGGCTCAACTATCGACTCCTCCAATGTTCGGAGTTGTCGGAGGAAAGCCACCTATCAGACCGGGTTGGGTGGGCGGAGGCGACGTACTGGACAGAATCAGTATAGTAATGCACAGTGAGTAGTGTTCGCTGTTTCATTACCTTTCTCTAGCTCCAACACTAACCATCCTTCTGCCTCCCTCCTCTTCCTCCTTAACCCATTATTTTTGCTTCGCTCCGATCCCTCCGCATAGCTCGCCTTATTTATGGTTCTACTGGGGTTAAGGCTCGTGTTGGTAGTACCTGGGTGCGGTCGGTACAGAACCCTGGTGCGGGTGCTGGAGCTAGTCTGGCCATGACCTGCGACTATTACTAGTCCTGTACGGGTGGTCTGGTTAAACCGTCAGAGTGTTCCTCAGATAATTCGGAGCTGTTGAAGGAGGAGAATGGGATTGGGATTGGGATTGGTGCCGGAGGCCATTGCAGTGGAGGTCGAGGAAGCTGGGAGGCGGATGTGGTGTTCGTCTCGTCTTTGTGGAATGATACTAGTTAGAGAGAAGAGTGAGACAGAGATCATCGTTATTGTTACGGAAAGAAGTCAGAAGTTCGAGTACGTATGTGTATGTACATGACATGTTTAGAATAGTTTTGCTTAGGATGTTTATGACTTGATTTTGGAAGTCATAAGGAGGGCTAAAGGATTGCTTCGTCCTTCCGGACCGGATTTGGTCTGTCGGAAGATCATCTTCGGCATCGGCCATGCACGCCGGCGACACGACACCGATCTTATGTGCCTCGTTGTTTCCTGCCCTCGGCCTCATTGTTAACTTGTTCCTTGACCTTCATCTTCGATCTCTCCACCATGTCCTCGACTAACGCACAACAAGCTTCCGACAGAATGGCAATGACAAAGGATCTCAGCACTGATGTATTGAGCGTTCTCAAACTGGCGAAAGAAGTCACCACTGGACTAGGGATGTTCGGGATCGAGCCTGCCCTTAATGGTGTGCTGGCGGTTTGTGAAATGGTCCAGGTGAGTAGAATGTATGATTCTAGGAGACCTTCAAGCTGATGTTATGGTTTGAAGAATATGAAGAGCAACAAGAAAGATTTGCCTAAACTTAAGGAAAAAATCAACAATTTTATAACCGCCCTCCTACTGAACAACAACAATAACAATGTTCCGGCTGAACTTTATAAGCGTTTGCAAAATCTATCTGAGTATGATGATCATCAATACATATCTCCAGCATCAAATACTCATTCTTTACATAATATAGTGCATTGCAGAAGATTGCCAAGGACTGCACACCTCTTGCCAGCAAGGGTAGAATCAGGCAGTTTCTCCAGGCTAATGATACCAAAGTCAAGATTGAAGATATCAGACAGTCTGTCAGAGATGCATTGCAAGAGTTCTCTGTATGTTAACATTCCATTTTGAGATGAAATTAAACGTTAATTTATCTCCCAAGTTCCATGGTGGTATTTCTATCCAGATAGTCATCAATGATATTCAAAAAAGAACTAGAGACACTCAGAAAACAGGCATGTATTGTTTATTTAATATCACCAATACTTCCTTCCATGCTAACAAGAAGGACTATTCAGTGAAACTCCATTTCCTCATTGACCAGCTCAGTGTTGCTCCTGCCAGGTTTGATGCTGCAGACACTCCTTCTGCTTGTTTGGAAGGAACTCGTGAACAGCTTCTGAAAGACTTGCACAACTGTGCTCTAGGAGGCCTTGGTTCAGGGAAGCAGATCATTTGGATACATGGAACACCTGGACGTGGTAAATCAACCATTGCCAAGTCACTTGCTATAAGGCTCCATGAAGAAAATGCACTTGCAGCATCATTCTTCTTCTCACGAAGCCATGAGTCCAGGAGCAATTTCAATAATGTGTTCTGTACTATTGCATGTCAAATTGCAATTTTCAACCAACAGTTTCGCAATATCCTGGTAGATATTTTGGAGCAGGATGATCAGCTGGGACATGCAACTCCTGGCATCCAGCTCAAGAAGCTCATTATTGATCCTTTGTCTAAGCTTCCAAAGATACAAGATCCCTGGGTCTTGGTCTTTGATGCACTAGATGAGTGTGCTGCAGGAACTGAACTCTTGGAGTTGCTTTGTGAAGAAATAGGCAATCTGCCTATTAATCTGCATATCATATTCACCAGTCGTCCAGAGCACCCAATCTGCATGTGGTTCCATAAAGACCCCTTGAAATCCTCCACATATGTTATTATTCTTGATGATGTTGATGAAGGAGTTGTGTCCAAGGATATCTTGCAGTACCTGGAGTATAATCTTGCAGGTGATGGGAAAAAGGCACATAAAGAACCTCTAGCAAATCCTGAACAGCTCAATCTCTTGGCTGATCGTGCTCAGGGGCTCTTTATCTATGCCTCCACAACCATCAAGCATATACGTGATCAGCTCGGATATCCACCAGCTGAATCAATTGGCCAAATTCTCAAACTTGATTCTGGCCTGATTGATGATCTCTATGATCATATTCTTCATGGGCTCATCCCGGAGGGCAATGTAAATCTGATTAAGAAGTATCAGAAAATCATGGGAGCACTTTTACATCTTCAAGAGCCTCTCAGCATTCCATTACTCTCAAAGCTTCTTGGCTATGATGAGGATGTTGCTGTTGAAGCCATGTTACAGCGAATGAGTGCAGTTCTAATTATGCCAGAAAACAAGGATGATGTTGTCCGCATTGCCCATTTATCTTTCTGGGAATATGCAACATCCAGAGGAATCAGAAGGGTTGAGCATCCCAAATTCAAATATCGGCCTGAGCTGGATTTGGATGCAAGCAAACATCATGAATCTCTCCTTCATGCTACTTTATCTGTCATGAGGGCAGAGTTGAAGTTCAATATCTGTAACCTTGAGTCCTCCTTTCTGGCTAATCACCAAGTGGAGAACCTTCAAGTACTCAGTAACAGATACATTGAAGGGCATCTGTCCTATTCATGTAGATTTTGGTCAGCTCACTTGAATGAGCTTAGAACTGTGAACTCTATTTCTTTGGGACACGATTTAAAGGATTTCTTGGAGAAAAGGTTTCTATGGTGGCTAGAGGTCATAAGCATTCTTAAGCAGGTGGATACTGCAGCATTAGCAATTCTATCAATTGCAGACTGGAGCAAGGTATTAATTCATGATTATTATAATGCAAGCTTAAATAACTTTCAGATAATAACAGGATAGAAATGATGAGTTGGCATCTACTGCACTTGATGCTGTCAGTTTCATCCGCACTTTTGGCAGTGCAATATCCCACAGTGCTCCTCATATCTATATATCAGCTTTACCCTTCATGTCCAATGACACTCCTAGAATCTGGAGGAACTTTGCAGGCATATATATCCAAAGAAGTTATCTCTAGACATAGGCCTAACAAAGTAGTTGGCCTGCTATTCAGCTTAGTCTTGGCTGGTCATGCAGAGAGTGTAGAGTCTGTGGCAATCTCACCAGATGGAAAGAGAGTAGTCTCAGGCTCTATGGACAAGACTATCCGAATCTGGAATGCAGAGACTGGAGAACAAGTAGTGGAACCAATATTGGGACATACAATAGGGTTACATCTGTTGGATTCTCATCAGATGGAAAGAGAGTAGTCTCAGGCTCTATGACAAGACTATCCGAATCTGGAATGCAGAGACTGGAGAACAAGTAGTGGAACCAATATTGGGACATACAGATGGGTTACATCTGTTGGATTCTCATCAGATGGAAAGAGAGTAGTCTCAGGCTCTATGGACAAAACTATCCGAATCTGGAATGCAGAGACTGGAGAACAAGTAGTGGAACCAATATTGGGACATACAGATGATGTTACATCTGTTGGATTCTCATCAGATGGAAAGAGAGTAGTCTCAGGCTCTAGGGACGAAGACTATCCGAATCTGGAATGCAGAGACTGGAGAACAAGTAGTGGAACCAATATTGGGACATACAGATTAGTTACATCTGTTGGATTCTCATCAGATGGAAAGAGAGTAGTCTCAGGCTCTACAATCAAGTAGCGCTAGAGTTTTTTCGGAAGTCGCGGAATCCCTAAACGCGTGGATTCGTTACATTTGTGACTTCACACTCTTTCTCCCATACCACCACCATCTCCTCGTTCCTGCGACGTGAAATTATCTAAACGCAGCGACAGAGCTGGCATCTACGTGTTGAACAATTTTTTCGGTCATCAGATGGCTTGATCGCTTTATCGGCTGTCTCAAGATGCTCACTTTAAGCTTTAGACCGAAATTCGACAATTCTGGAGGAAAAAAGTCGTAACTTTACTTCTAATGATGATTTGACTGACTTTAATGCTCTTTAGTACACTATGTATATTGCGAATCTTTCGACTGCTCCAGTTTTTCTCATGCTCTGATAGTCTGAGTGCTTTTATTTCCTCAATTCATAACTTCGCCTTCCTCCCCTCCTAGTGATTTCATGTTGATGCACGGGAATGATATGCTGTAGGGAATGAGTAGATGCATGACAAGACTTCCTGCTATGAGTGCGTGACAAGATTCTGCCCTAATTATCATTGGACTTACTGAGCTTTCTGAGCCTGTCAAATGCGCGCAAATAGGTTCAATGCTGGACTGTGGAGGGCATGTTGACCGGCTCTCCACTTTCTCTTCCAATCCTTTTTGCCTGTCTTGTCCTCCAGATTTGATGTCGATGGGGTGGGTTGGACAAGCTAGTATTAGTAGTCTAGTGTTATCACCTGAGTATGTAGTAGTGTGATGCTCGTTTGCCCATGTTGAGCTCAGTTTGCACTCGGAGCGAGCCTGATTTGACGCAATGATATTACAACCTGTTGACCCGGTTACCTTACCCAGCTGTGTCATCTTCAGCTCGACTGAGGCCTCGAAACAAAGGCTCGAAACGAGTTCATTTGGTTATTGCACCAAATCAACTTAAAATTTTCACGCTCGGAAAAACGAGCAATAGCGGACATTTTGAGCGAATCGCGGAGCGTAATTCAAACAGTACCATTCTAACTTGTTTTAGCTCGATTGGGCTCCATTTCCGCGGTCGATTTCACTGGGCCTCACATCGACGAAGCAACAGACGTACTCGATACGACTCAAAATTCCGACGCTCCAACATTCCTCAAGGTATCTTTATTTTGTCTTTCACTTTGAAGTATATAATAGTTTTGACATTGCGCTTTAGGTAAAATGGTAAGTAAGGCCGGTCCCTGGATTTCCTCGACTCAATTCATCATTTTCCAGTGTTCAAGAATCATCTGCCCTAGATGAACAACTCCATAACATCACCGGAACACTCTGCAGTGTTGAACGTCTTGTAGCATAAGAAGATGGGAATTGACCTCAAGGTACGGTTTCTACCGAGCAACGTTGGATTAAGGCTAAGAAGGAAGTGATACTTTCCGCAGGGCCAGTTGGGTCTCCACATATTCTGATTATTCAAACGCGAATCCACTGAATCTACCAACCATTTCTATCGTTCATTGGCTAGTTGCGAGTGGGAGAAGAGTCGCTTAACGGAAATTCATTAACGATCAATTCAAGGCCTCGGATTGCGAGAACGATAACGGGATGGAATTCGAGACAGTAAGCACCGGCAGTTACTCATCCTTCGTCCATCTCTCCCGCCTCCGTCTCTCTCCTCCCTTTCGCTTCTCCTTCATCTCGTTGGGTCCAGGCGAAGCTATAGGTACGCTGATCATCTTACTTCCCCTTGTTTGTCGACTGCGATGCGGTACAAAGGCAATGAGGCAATACGGTGGTGCGATATCGACGTTGTAAAAGCGAATGTCGACTCCCAAGCCGTATCATCTATTGCGTCCAAACGTGTCCTGGTGAAAGCTGAAGTATTGAGAGTCGGGGTAGATCTGGTGGAGGAGAGGAGAGAAGGAGGGAGAGGAATTGGATCGAGCTTTCGGATTATTAGGAGTCAGAAGAGCTGCCTGGAATGTATTTGATCCGCGAACATATGCACCACTCCGACAGACGGAGACGATGGGCTCAACTATCGACTCCTTCAATGTTCGGAGTTGTCGGAGGCTACTCAGACCGGGTTGAGGTGGCGGAGGCGACGTAGCTGGACAGATTAGTATAGATGCACGAATGAGTAGTGTTCGCTGTTTCATTACCTTTCTCTAGCTCCAACACTAACCATCCTTCTGCTCCCTCCTCTTCCTCCTTAACCCATTATTTTTGCTTCGCGATCCCTCCGCGCTGTTATTTATGGTTCTACCTGGGGTTAAGGCTCGTGTTGGTAGCCTGGGTGCGGTCGGTACAGAACCCTGGTGCGGGTGCTGGAGCTAGTCTGGCCATGACCTGCGACTATTACTAGTGCTGCACGGGTGGTCTGGTTAACACAGCCGTCAGAGTTCCTCAGATAATTCGGAGCTGTTGAAGGAGGAGAATGGGATTGGGATTGATTGTGCCGTAGGCATTGCAGTAGGAGGTCGAGGAAGCTGGGAGGCGGATGTGGTGTTCGTCTCGTCTTTGTGGAATGAATACTAGTTAGAGAGAAAGAGTGAGACAGAAGATCATCTGTTTGTTACGGAAAGAAGTCAGAAGTTCGAGTAACGTATGTGTATGTACATGACATGTTTAGAATATTTTGCTTAGGATGTTTATGACTTGATTTTGGAAGTCATAAGGAGGGCTTAAAGGATTGCTTCGTCCTTCCGGACGGATTTGGTCTGTCGAAAGATCATCTCGGCATCGGCCATGCACGCCGGCGACACGCACGATCTTATGTCCTCGTGTTTCCTGCCCTCGGCCTCATTGTTAATTTGTTCCTTGACCTTCATCTTCGTCTCTCCACCATGTCCTCGCTAACGCACAACAAGCTTCCGACAGAAATGGCAATGACAAAGATCTCAGCACTGATGTGTTGAGCGTTCTCAAACTGGCGAAAGAAGTCCACCACTGGACTAGGGAGTTCGGGATCGGCCTGCCTTAATGGTGTGCTGGCGGTTTGTGAAAATGGTCCAGGTGAGGTAGACGATGATGTTGGAGACCTTCAAGCTGATGTTATGGTTTGAAGAATATGAAACGCAACAAGAAAGATTTGCCTAAACTTAGGAAAAAATCAACAATTTTATAACCGCCCTTCCCCTGAACAACTACAATAACATGTTCCAGCTGAACTTTATAAGCTTTGCAAAATCTATCTGAGTATGATGATTACATATCTCCAGTAATCAAGCACTCATTCTTTACATAATTTAGTGCATTGCAGAAATTGCTAAGGACTGTAACCTCTTGCCAGCAAGGGTAGATCAGGCCAGTTTATCCAGGCTAATGAACCAAGTCAAGATGAAGATATCAGACAGTCTGTCAGAGATGCATTGCAAGAGTTTTCTGTATGTTAACATTTCATTTTGAAGATGAAATTAAATGTTCATTTTATTTCCCAAGTTCATGGGTGGTATATTCTATTGAGATACTCATTGAAATATCCAACAAACAGCCAAAACTATCCAAGAAGCAAACTAGAATATTCAACAAGAGGCAGAGATACTCAAAAAATAGGTCAAAGACATTTCAACAGACAGGCATGTATTTCCATTTAATATCACTCAACTCTTTGCATACTGACAAGAAGCAACTGCCTTTAATTTAGTAAAATTGCATTTTCTCATTGAGAGGCTTCAATTTAGATAAATAGAATAATCAGAAATGGCTAGCTGACGACTAGCTGACCTTCGAGACTCGCATAATGATAGTGAGATTCAGAGCCAGAATTCAGATCGTAGTGGCAGCATAAACGTCACCGGTCCGACAGAGCCGGCTGGTTCCAGATTGGCCATTTGATCATCTCCCGAATCTCGACTCTTTTAACCTGTTTTACGCGGCACATCATGGACTGGCGATCGCATTGGCAAGAAAGCAATTTGGACGCAAATGGCTGCAGCTAAATTAAAGATAGATAGATAAATACTGCCCTAGTTTTTGCGATGGCTGTAAGCTCATATCCATTTTCGTGTTTGACTCTTCCTACGGATTGGAATTTAATCGTTTTCTTTCCAACGCAAAGCCCTCAACCCCAGTGAACTTCGACTGGTCGGAAACGGGCACGGTCTGGCAGGATTGAGCGGAAAGGAGCTGAAATGAGCGTACAAACAGGTAGTTAAACCAAATTGACGGAAAATTCTAACAATCCAGGTTGCCCGGGATCCCGGGAGTCCAACTCCGAGTCCAAGTCCAAAATCCAAGTCCGAGTCCAAAATGCTATACAGTTCTAAATATCATATAATATATCTAGTATGAGTACCTACGAGCGCCCTAGAGTTATATATGGCTCTAGCGAGTCCAAAATAAAGTCAAAAGTATGAAGCACGTGGCGAAGTCCAGGCTTAGCGCCCACACCAGTTGGGCGCTTCGACGCAACGTATCTGCACACAACGATGTCAGTACTGCTCGATACGCTACGAAATGCATCCAGCAAGGCCTGCTCGTATGCATTATCTCAACTAATTGCACTTACTCTCTTCACTGTCCGACTCAAGAACAACATATTACTGTTGTATCCCTCAGACCACAATCCCCTCGATACACCGCCAATACTTCCGAATGAAGCCAAGGTATTTCTTGGACGTGCATGCAGGATGAATAACGACGATGTAGAGGCCTGCTGGGATGTAGTAAAGGACTTGGCCTGGCAAGGAAATGAGATACTGGATTGCATTGCGACAGACCAAGCAATGAACTCTACCTTTGCCAAACATGGCGGCGAGCTCTATCGTATGTGTTCTCATCTTCTTTTACATCTTCAAATGACTTATCGGATAATTTAGCATCAATTCGTTCTCTATTTCCTCCAACATTCTTCTGCATAAACTCTGGATGTAAATATGTACTCAACAACACGTTCCGAAAGCTTCAAACTGCTGTTGAACATGAAGCCATCCTCTACACTTCTTCTTTTGGTCCTATACCTGTTCGAACACATCAATTCACCTGCAATGGTATAATTCTCTAGCTTGCTGTATAAAACTTTGCTAAACAACCCCCGATAGGCTGTGGGATTGTCTACCATCCAGATTACTTTGTCCAAACAATTCCAGGTACGAATGACCGACGGAGAGTCTACTATAACGAAGATGTGGTTCCGCAAGTACTGCAGGTGTCTACTCATCATTTCGTTGAGACATCATTGGTGCGCATGTGGAGGAGTAACATGCTACATGCATGGTAGAGTTCTTGTCCTCTTGCATTGTCTCTCTCTTTTTCAATATATTCTCTAGGGTTTCTGCCTCAAACGCGGTCAAAGTATATGACAGCTGTTGGCCCGAGCCTTGGGCTCCTCCCGACTGGACTGTCAGTGCTAATCTGCGATACGAGTATGTTTACGATGGCTTCAAGTTACTCTCGCTTCTTGAATGGCATAAAAGTCACTTGTCTATTCTCATGGTCCCGCAAACTATCGACCAAGCTCATCGGTTTGAAGAAGCAATGGTGACCATGAATTTGGAGATTGCGACGAATGGGCAGGTTGAGGTTGATCACCGATGTAACAAGTGTGTACGCATCATCGAGACAGATGACAAGGGTAAGTGCATGTAATCTGTACTAATCTCTGTACTGATGTGTTCTCCAGTTCTCGAAGTTTTCGCAGTAGTCTGTGATGGTGTAACTGTCGGACGACCATGTTGTGGTGTCCTTCACTGCAAGAATAACCTCCATTCCAATCGCGATAAGTTCTGTCAGGAACACAATGCTCAGAATTTTATTTGCTGTATCAAGGGCTGCAAGGATCTCATCCACTCACAGGGCTCAAAGACATGTGCTGATCCCAAACATCAGGCTGCTGAAAGGAAATACAACGAGACTGGCACAGCTGCATTCCAGCTCAAGGAACGATTAGCTCATGCACGTCGCGCTGACGAAGCTGCGAATGCTATGTGGGATGAAGGTGCTGATGATGATTTGGATACGAATGCAGTTGATGTTGTTTCGGAAGACAGCAGCACTCAAATCAAAAATACCAAACACTTCCGTGCTCAGTTTGGACGCCGCCGGACACACAACAAACAGCTAATCATTGCTCCATGTGGTATGATACTTGCACGCCAAACGTTCTTTCACTCCGAAGCTATTTCTGCAGTTGCGGTATGTTATAGGTTTCTGATTACTTCTTGCTGTACTAACATGCACTTTCCCGTCAGAAATTCTTTATTGACACTTTCAAAGGACGCCGAAAGCCAAACCATTTCATCTTTGATAGCAACTGTATTCTGTCGAAGCATGTTCGCAAGCACAATGACGAGAGTATCCGAACCTTCTGATGACATTGGTCTTGCTGTTGATGTGTTCCATCACAAGAGTAAACATTCGGTGAAGGACCTTTGGTGTGGTTCACAATGTAATCCTGCAAAGTTTCCCGAGCTCATGTACCCAACCGAGACTGGCGACAAATGGTTTTTCAACACGTCCATTGCAGAACAGACCAACGTATGGTTTGGACACTATCAGCCAGTTACACGGGAGATGGGTGCGGTTTTCTACGAGTTTTTCCTGAACGTTATGATACTCTTGTATAACGAGGTTAAGAAGAAGCAGCTCGAGGGAGAAGGGTTTAGTCCAAGATATTTCAGATAAATTCATGGTATTGCTATTGTATCGTAGAAAGAACAGATTGCATCATATTGCTGTATCGTATTGTAGAAAGAATGGATTGTATCAAATCATGTAAGAAGGAACTGTATCGTATCGTATTCATGCAAGCTCATCCAGCTCATCTTCATCCGCGTCATCTTCCCAATCACTCTCGCTTGAACTATAAACTACCTTCCGAGGCTTCTTCACTACCTTCGTTACTGGTTTTTGTCTTGCTGTCTTTATCACCACCTTCGGTTGTCGTCCTTTAAGGGCCGGGTAGACTGCCTTCCATGCTCCCTCTGGAGTTCTACAAGCCTTCAATGCTCGCTTCTTCACCTCCTCAGGTCCCCGATCCCAATCGTTCCTCAGGCTAAAGAAGTTCGCTCGAGGCCAGTTTTTCACTTCTGGAGGTGGGAATCCAGGGAAAGCTTTGCGGAAAAGGGCCTCAAGCTGACCGGCACCCTGATACTGAGATTTCTGTGATAGCGCGAATACCCATGCAATATCGATGGCAAAATAAGAACCAGGCCATCGTTCTGGACGATCAGGAATCACTACTTCCACAGCTTCCATATCTCCATCATCCTCAGAGTCGGAGATCATAGTCGGTGAATGAGCAGGTTTGAGTTGAGCTGGTACAGGACTTTTGGGCTCAACCTTGACCTTCACAGTTGGAGATGGAGACGATGAGGAGAGGGAGATAATAGACGTGTCTGGTGTATGAAGCTGGGACAGTGGTTTGGGTGACAACGACAGTGACATTTGTGAGTTTGAGTGCGGCTGCGGTTTGGATGGTGGTGCTTCGGGTGACGATGTGATTATGACAGGTGACTTCGAGCGATGCTTCTTCCCTTTTCGGTGAGCCGAAAGTGGTGATGTCGAGTTAGCAGCTCGTGTTCGTTTGGATGACAAGGGAGATAATACAGCGGCAGGTTCAGGTCTAACCCTGATGATAACCTTTGACGCGACAGTCGATTTTTTCAAAGCGGCAAGATCGCGTTTGAATGGCTCACGTCGACTATTGAGAGGGCCAGGAGCATCGACGGGATCAGAATCTGGACCTGATAGTATAAGCTCTTGGACTCAAGCAGGCTCAGGCAGACCCTTCTTCTTCAGAAAGACAACTGGAACACCGTCGATAAAAGGTAGTCGTCCTGCGCGCACATGGTATGGAACTTGAATCCCTAACCACATATGCCCCTTCTTAAGAAAACACTCCAGATCATAAAACTGCAAGCCAAGACGGTCGATAAGAGCCTCATCAACAGTGACGGTACCATTAAGGTAGGCACCCTGATGCTCGATTACAACCTCACTGGCTGTATCAGCCCAACCATGAGCACGGATGTATGATGCAGCAGCCTTGGCAGCTTCTTGAGAACGCTGGAGATTGCGAGTATACTCCATGTGCTGGACAGCAGGAGTATTCTCTTTGCTTGATTGAGTAACATCGGAAAAAAAGATGGGAGAGCGTTCGCGTGGCTGCAAGGAGTTTGAGTGATTCGATGGAGTGAAGGGCAGCTGAGAAGCCAGCGGAGAGGTGGGAGGTACTGTGGATGAGAGAAGACCTCGGTCTTGGGTAAGCGGTGGAGAAAGTATCGCGTCGAAATGAGCAGTGCGTTGCTGCGCTACGTGCACTTGAAACGAGATAGTGGGAGGTTGCGGAAGGATATGCAGAGATGAAGAGGTGCTAGCCAATGCACTAGCGCGGTGGTCTCGGACAGACTGGCATCCTCCTAGAGCCTCACAGCACTTTTTACAAGCTCTGTTTGCGCACTGAGAGTTAGCAGCGCGTTTCTCACAGGTACCGCACTTCTGATGAGTGCTTCCTTGGCGTTGGCTAGAAGGAGGAGGCTGAGACCATGTCTGGGTTGGGGGCGGTGGTGGTGGAGAGAAGGTATTGGAAGTGACCGAAGGACTACGAGAGCTACGGTATGCAGCTTCACCATCACGCATGTCTTGCCAGCGAAAGAAGGTGCACTTGCGCTGATCTTCAGGCAGGTCAAGACCAGAAGGATTTGGATTTATTGTATCGCACTATAGCATGTTTAGCTCCCTGAATACAAGTGATAAAATCACATACCGCTGCAAAAATCCTACCACCGTTATGGTTACGATTATCTCAACAAACTTGCCACAGGACAAGCTTGTTCTCACAGCGAGTGCAAAAAATGCCTTCAGCTTGATCATAGTTCATTATCTAAATAGTAAAAATTAGTTCAAGAAGCAAATGCGAATAAGAAATTTCCATACCGTTATGTGTACGCGTATTCGAGGAGAATGTTAAATTAAAGATATTTACACGCTGAAAAGCGCGTTTGAAAGGAGAATTATGAGAGAGATTATCGGGGCAGTGCCGAAAGCCTTCTGGCTATTAGAGAAAGTGAAAAACGACGTATAATTACAAGGTGCTTGAAGTACAGAAAGAAGCGTAGTACAGACCACGTGGCTCATTTCCCGGCGTCTCTCTATACTTCCCAGTGTCCCAAAACCCTCTACTGAACCCTGGACTGCATTCTAGACTATATTCTGGACCTTGGACTGGATTTAGGTACTTGGACTCAGGTTTTGGACTTGGACTTAGACTTGGACTTGGACTTGGACTTGGACTCTTGAGTTCCCGTTTTAGATAAATAGAATAATCAGAAATGGCTAGCTGACGACTAGCTGACCTTCGAGACTCGCATAATGATAGTGAGATTCAGAGCCAGAATTCAGATCGTAGTGGCAGCATAAACGTCACCGGTCCGACAGAGCCGGCTGGTTCCAGATTGGCCATTTGATCATCTCCCGAATCTCGACTCTTTTAACCTGTTTTACGCGGCACATCATGGACTGGCGATCGCATTGGCAAGAAAGCAATTTGGACGCAAATGGCTGCAGCTAAATTAAAGATAGATAGATAAATACTGCCCTAGTTTTTGCGATGGCTGTAAGCTCATATCCATTTTCGTGTTTGACTCTTCCTACGGATTGGAATTTAATCGTTTTCTTTCCAACGCAAAGCCCTCAACCCCAGTGAACTTCGACTGGTCGGAAACGGGCACGGTCTGGCAGGATTGAGCGGAAAGGAGCTGAAATGAGCGTACAAACAGGTAGTTAAACCAAATTGACGGAAAATTCTAACAATCAAGTAGCGCTAGAGTTTTTCGGAAGTCGCCGGAATCCCTAAACGCGTGATTCCGTTACATTTGTGACTTCACACTCTTTCTCCCATACCACCACCATCTCCTCGTTCTGCGACGTGAAATTATCCTCAAACGGCAGCGACAGAGCTGGCATCTACGTGTTGACAATTTTTTCGGTCATCAGATGGCTTGATCGCTTTATCGGCTGTCCTCAAGATGCTCACTTTACAGCTTTGACCGAAATTCGACAATTCTGGAGGAAAAAAGTGCGTAACTTTACTTCTAATGATGATTTGACTGACTTTAATGCTCTTTAGTACTCTATATATTGCGAATCTTTCGACTGCTCCAGTTTTTCTCATGCTCTGATAGTCTCGAGTGCATTTTATTTCCTCAATTT